>VXBI01006485.1:0-107973 GCA_013397375.1 Toxostoma redivivum
ACAGCAGGGAAGTGTGGTCTCCCTGGACAGATCTTTATGGCCTTTACCTAGCAACTAAATTCTTTATGTGTTTCATTACAAGTTGTTTCTACCTAACAAGTTGCATTCCTATATGTTCTATTACAAGTTGTTTCTCTACTTTTACAAAATTACTAAATAAGCTATTTCTGCTTTCCCCTCCACCTACCTAAGCACATTATATGCTTTTAATTCTGAATTATAGTATGTATATGTGTTTCCCACATCAGCAGAGCTGATCCTTTTCCTTCTTTTTAATGCTCCTGATCTCTGGTACATGATACTCTCACACTGGTGCCAAAACTTCTGACTTTCCTCTCTTACCCTTGCAGTTTATCTCAGCAATACAAGCTGTCTCCCTCCTTGCATCTTTACCTTGTGTTTGTCCTTTCGTTCCACTGGAAACTTCAGGAAAAATCCACATTAGAAATTCACTTTCTTTTCCATCTCCAAAACTTCAGAAGAGTTTTTAATCTCTGACTTGCAGGTCAGAGGTCCTGTCTGGCTGTTGAAAGCCTCCTGACCTCCAACAATGTGCTCTTCTCTCTCCCTTTCTCACTTATTATTCCTTCCTCCATCTTTCCTATATGGCCTTATATTTCTTCCTCCTTCTTCTAAGCTGCTGCAACAGTTAGACTTTCCAACCCCTTGCCCTGGCCCCTTCTTGTTCTCCTTCCTCCTCTTTCTTGCGAAAATTGAACATATAATAGTTTCTGGTTTGCTATAAAACCACCCCTTGCACCTGACTTCTCCATTCAAATGCCACCTCAACTCTCAGTTGACCTGTGCACTGCTGGGGACATCACTTTTAAGCCTTCTTTCTTCATCCTCTCCTTTCTCCAGCCCCATAGTATCTTTTTATGACCTGGTTTTCAGCTGTCATTCAGTGTTTGATAGCCTTACACCCTTTGACCACCTCCACCAGTCAATCATCCTCTAAATGTCTTCTGTCCTTGCTGTGTTTCTCTTACCCTGTTTCTTCCTGCACCCCTCTGGAGTGTAAACATGGGGTCTTTCTGTCTCTCACTTGTCCTTTTTTGTTCTCCTCCTTTTCCCAGATCACGTTGTTCATCTGTGAGATCTCACTTGCCATTGATGCTAATTGCTTGTCAGGTGATGATTTTACTGTCCCATCTCTTTTCTTATTCCTTCCCCTTTTTGGAGACAATAAGTTGTCAATAGGAGTCATACTAAAGTTGAGGTGTTTGGGTCTGATATCTTCTGTGTCTTGGCAACTGGGTTTTTTTGGCTTGTCAACAGCTTAGTGGCTTGAATGAAACTATATTCATACAGCATTTTAAATGGTGTCTCCATCCTGGGTGTAGTTTCCAGTCACAGTGGCAAATAAAATATTTGTTATTTCATAGAATCACAGAATTGTTTGGTTGGAAGGAACCTTAGAGATCATCTCCTTTCAACCCTCTGCCATTGGCAGGGGCACCTTCCAGCAGACCAAGTTGCTCAGAGCTGCACCCAACCTGGTCTTGAACACTTCCAGGGATGGGGCACCCACAACTTCCCTGGGTAACCTGTTCCAGTGCCTACCCACCCTCATAGTGAAGAATTTTTTTCTACTATTCAATCTAACCCTGCCCTTTTTAAGTTTGAAGCCATTTCTCCTTGTCCTGTCACTCCATGCCTTTGTCCCTGGAGCCTTCTCTTCCCCAGGCTGAACAACCCCAATTCTTACACCATGTCTTTGTAGGAGAGGTGTTCCAGCATGCAGCATTTAACATAAATTTCAATTTAATATTTTTATTCTCTCACTTTTTGCCAAGCTGATGATAAGCAGCTTTCTCTTGTTATACTCACAGGACAGAGTCAGTGCTGACACCTAGCAGGAGAGATGCTGTAAAAAAATAGTAACCCAGATTTATTGTGTTATGTACCTAAATATATAGGTACACATATAAACAAGAGACAAGGAGCTACTGGAGATGTTCCAGCAGAGGTTACAAAGATGATTAAGGATCTGGAGCATCTCTCTTACGAGGAGAGACTGTGGGAGCTGAGCTTGTTTAGTCTGGAGAAGACTTAGAGGGAATCTCATCAATACAGACAAATATCTTTGTGCCAAAAAGAGGGTGCCAGACTCTTTTCAATGGCTCCCAATGACAGGACAAGGAGCAATGGCCACAAACTAAACCACAAGAAGTTCCAGCTTAACATGAAGATCTTTACTCTGAGGGTGGCAGAGCACTGGAAGAGGCTGCCCAGGGTGGTCATGGAGTCTCCCTCTCTGGAGAAATTCCAAACCCATCTGGATGTGTACCTGTGTCACCTGCTCTAGGTGACCCTACCTTGATGGGGTGGTTAAACTGGGTGATCTTCGGAGGTCCCTTCCAACCCTAACAATTTCGTGATATATGTAGAAACACATAGATATAAATGACAGATACATAGATAAAAAGAAATATATAGCTATCTTCTCCATATATAGATATATGTATGTATAGTATATATATGGGCTGTGATAATTGATAAAAGATTCGTGTCAATTACAAAAGCATTGGAGTTTGTATAAACCAGAATACAAAACTCTGAAGTGAAGCATGGACACTAGATAAAGGAAATTATATGACAAAATCATTCTGTTTAAAATCACCTTGTTATGTTATCTTATATTATGCTACATTATATTATGTTATGTTATATTATGGTATGTTTTTCCTAATAAGTTGTATATGCTACCAGCTTGTAAAATCAAACTTCACAACAGCCCTTCCTGCCTTTGGCTATCTCAAGAGCCGGACCTCCAAAACTTCTCAGGAGGTTATCTACCAGGACAAGATGGTTATCTGTGATTGATTATCGCCTAGAGGCCTGGTGAATTTGGATATGTTTAGTTTAACGCCTGGAAGTCTGGTGAATGTTTATTCACCATTGCTTACCCAGCAAAATTGGGACAACAAAGAACATAAAAATTATTGATTACAACGGGAGACCATACTACAAAAAGGAGCTGCAAACCAAGTTCGGTGGGACATCGATTGGGCAGTGACCCCTCACGTTCCCCCAGTGCGCTGCTTGCTCTGTCTAGATCAAATAAAGCAATCTAAATTTTGCTAAATATCGAGACTCTTGTCTCTCATTTATAACATGGGCTCTATATAAAATGAGTAATAGGAAGTTATGTATAAATAAAATATATGTATAATGGGGAGTTATATATTTATAGAGGGCTGTGTATGTGTATATATATGTATATATATATATACAGATATATACACATATATATGAGCATATATAAACAAGTTTCCTGAAAAGAGGTAGTAGCCAGGTGAGGGTTGATCCCTTTGTAGTCTTAAGCCACACCAGAGGAGGTTCATGTTGGACTTCAGGACGTTTCTTCACAGAAGGGGTGATTAGACAGTGGAATGAGCTGCCCACGGAGGTGGTGGAGTCACTGTCCCTGGAAGCGTTTAAAGAAAGACTGGACGTGCCCTGGTCCAGTTGACACGATGGTGTTTAGTCAAAGGTTGGACTTGGTGATCTCAGAGGTCTTTTCCAACCTAACTGAATCTGCGATTCTATTTTATATATATATATGACTATACATGTATGTATGTATGCATGTATATGTATGTATAGAAGCATACACTCCTCCAATAAATAAATATACTACGGTGGATGGCCCTACGGAGAAATTCCCATATGTCCACCCACAAATACCAGTTTGTTTTAACCCATTCTCTCAAAGCTCCTCTTCCCAGCCTTCCCCATCCTCCTCTGTCTCCTCCTCCTCTCGCAGCTGCCCCACTCCGCCCCAGCGCGGCCGGGCAGGCGGACGGCGGAGGCCTTCTGTCCCTGCGCGGCCGCCGTACCGCCGGCTGGGGCAGGGTGGCGGCCGCTATAGGGATACGGCCTAGGCTGGGGGCGGCCTCGCTCGGCCCTGGCGGCGGGCGGGGCGCGGGTCGGTGGCGAGGGACAGCTCGGGCTGGCGGGGATGAGCCATGGCTTCCGTGAAGGTGGCCGTGCGAGTGCGGCCAATGAACCGCAGGTGAGTGTGGGGCCGCCCCAGCCTTCTTCGCTCCGAGGGGTGCGAGGAGTGCCGTATCCCGGCTCTGCGGGTGGTGACAGCCTCTGTGGAGGCGGAGCTCTGCCGGGAGTTCGGGGGCTCCCGGCGGTCGGCTGAGCCGCTGTGCCCAGCAGGAGCGACTGCTGGGAGCGCTTCTCCTCCCCGGGAGGTTGGGAAGTGGCTGCCCGGTGAAGCGGAGAGGAGCGGGTCTTTGCCTGGGAAGTTCATTCTGTCAGGGTCTGAAACATTGCTTTGGTCCTTCTATAATGACGGAAAAGTTACTCTGGTGAAGATAGAAAACTCTTTGAGAGGAGAGACCTGCCAAGGATGTTTAGTCAGGCTTCTAAAATTTGAAAGAAACCTACTTTATCTGGAAACAGCAGCCTTTTCTACGTGCTTGAGAGAGAGAGAGATTGTTGTCTAGTTCATTTGGAGCCATTATGGTTAAAGATTATCAGTTTATGGTCAAAGTATGTCTGTCTGTCTGTCTATCTATCTATCTAGGGGTATATAAACCAGGCAGTCTGCTGCATTTACTGTATAGACAGGAGTTTATCACCCACTCCCTGAGATGTGTCTAGGAAATAAACACCTTTTTCTTTCATGAAATACGTGCGTAATATGCACGATAGTTAATGGTCTAATTTAAGAACCATATGTGGAGAACTATCCGATTCTACTGCCAGTGCTCTTCCCTTGTTCTGAAGTGAGGTAGCCAGTTCAAAAGAAAAGTGGTTTGAAGCACAGGCAGCCCATCAGACTCCTCTTGTTCCTATCACTTGATCTGATTCAGGTGTTTAAAACTCAATTTGCCACATTCTGAAAGCCACTCAATATCTTGTTTTCAGTGAGGGAAAGACAAACCTTATGAAAGTAGAGCTGATGAAGGTAGGAAGGGGAACATATTGCAGGTTGGGTTTGAATAATTTAGGTGGATGGAGCTGACTAGTTGGAGGTCTGGGTTGGTGAATTGTCTAGTCACACCCTCTTGCTTCCCCCTGCCCTCTTCCCTCAGGTCTAACCATATGGTTCTTAAAAATTTTTAAATTATTCTATCTATACACTCTACTTTCCCTTCAAGAATCTCTGACAACAGTTAGCATAGGTCTTCAGGGTATTAATAACACTTGTTATGTGCAATGTTTTGGTAGCATAGAGAAGTTTTGCAGAACTGTACCTGTGATCTACTAAGAGAAAAAAGAGACACAGAAATGGAAAGCACAGGGCAGAAGAGAAGGCTGGTAATTGTGATAGGCAGTGGAAACACAGACCTGTAACCTGTGAGTGGAAGTTTGCAAGTGTTGTGGTAAAGGAATATCAGGCAAAGACTCTGGACCTGGTGTCTCTGTTGCATGTGGGAGTCCCACTTTGATGGGACTGGATGTGAGCATACCAAGAAAATGATGAAAATGGTTTGTGATACATGGAAAAGGGCAAACCTAAGAGTAGGGCAGACAGATGCCTGGTCTGGTCCTAGGGGAAGCTGAGAAAATGGCCTTTGTCACAGCTGTGTGGCAACAAGCAGGCTTAACCTGAAACTGGTGTCTGACCATGCAAACTGTGAAGAGCCCATCAGTTTAAGTTGCTAAAACCTTGGAGTTTATGGGGTGATGTTCGATGTTTATGAAACATTATAAGGAAGCTGGGTTTAGTGCCTTGGGATGTTGCTTTTAAGTACTGGGGTTTTTTTCGGAGGTACATTTGGTGTTTGGTGTGGGACCCAGCACTGGGTTTTTTTCGGAGGCACAGTTGGTGTTTGGTGTGGGACCCAGCATTGGGGTCATTGGTGTTCCTTGCTATCAGTCACTGCTTGGACTCATGCTGTGTTTTGTGAAACTGAGATCCTAAGCCTGAGAGGATCCAATAGCTTTTCCTATTGCAATAGGAAAGGCATAGTGAACTGTAAGCCAGGAACAGTAATCATATTTTTCTTGGTTTCTCAGAATTGTTAGAGTTGGAAGTGGCCCCTGGAGATCATCTAGTCCAGCCTCCTGCCAAGGCAGTGGCAAGTGTTGACTTGCACGTGTCTTCTCTCAGCTGTGCTCCCTTTGCCTTTTTGGGTCCCTGTGGAATTTTACAGAGGAAATGCCTTTCTGCCCCTTCAGGTGTTCGTTCTGCAGCACTTAATTTCAAAATCCTTAACATGGTGCTGTATGGAGTTAATTTAGTTAAACTTGCTTTGGTTTTTTTGAAGTTTAATAATATAATGCAACTTATTTCATGAGTAATTTTTAATTACAGAATACACAGTTGATGAATGGTTATAGGAAGACTCCTGCATTATGGAGCAATTGCACCGTGTGGTGTCACAGCCCTGGTAATTGTGTACTAAGTCATGAACATGGATTATGGAATGAAATGTGATGTGGAGAGGGCTGTTTAAGGATTACTTGCTTTTCCATTGCTTAGCTAACAAACTTTTTTGTTCTTCTTCCTCTATGATTAATTTTTAGTCTTTGTTTTCTCTGACTTGACCTGGAAAGGATTTGTTCAGTGGTGGTGTTAAAGTCCTTAACCATTCTTCTTGGAGTAACGTCCCAAATTGTGTTACGCAGATGTTACACTGAAATCATTTAACTCTATCTCTGCATAATGTAATAAAAGTATGTCTAATAGCTTTACAGTTCCTGCTTTGAAACCAGTTGTAGCACGAGCTTAGAAAGTTCAGTTAGTTGGTGAGTCTCCATCTGTAATTTGGTTTCTCTCATACAACGCTGAATTGCCATGACAGCCTTTAAGTCTGTGCTCATAGCTATAAGTTTCTGTAAAGACAGCAAAAAACCTGCCAGCTGGCTGAAGCCTTGGTCTTTTTCATTGGATAGAAACTGGCAGGGAAGCGAGCTTTGGCGTTTGATGATACCTTTTGCTTTGGCAAGGTAATGGATTTGGACACCATGATTTCTAAGGTATATTTTCCAACACAGTCAGTAGAAGCATTCATAAGATGGGATTGTTGAGAAGTGTAATCAGATTTGAGGCACTATTTACTCACATACTGAACAGAAGACTTTGAGTGACTGGTTACTAGTCACTGTTTTCTGCATAATGTGATATCTGGGATCCTGATAAGCCTCACCTGATTCTGGCTCTCTGTTTTGTATTATGCATAGTGTCTGCACACTTCAAATAAATGCACTGCTTTATGTTCATCTGTTCAGATTCTTTAAAGAAGAAAGAGGGAGTAGTATCTTCTTACTTCCATTTCATGTTACATTCTTCTTTATGTAAACTAGAATTCAGTTAGTGTTCCAGGAAGCCACTTTTATACTTTGTCAGTGTGTCGGTTAGAGACAATTTAAAGAAGAACATGCTGGAATGAGTTATCTCCTTTATGATTTGAATAATCCCTTTCCACCAATAAGAAATTAATACCAATGGAGGAAAGTAAAAAAACCCACGGTTTATTAACGAACAGGATGCCAACAGGTAGGAAAAAAAATAAATAACTGCTAGATACCAAAACTACTAGACCTCACCACCCCACTGGAATAGAGACAATACGGCGTCAAGAGAGGCAGGAACTTCATGGCGCATCTCCATCAGTAGAGGAAGGCTCTTCCCATCTTCCCATGGCAAGGCAGAGGATGGTGGGCACGGCAGGCGAGGCAACTGGGCTGGCAGCACTCGGTGTCCTTCTTCCCGGCTGGACGCGGTTGATGGCAGCTTGGGCTGAAGTCGCGCTTAGGGCGAGACGCTTCCGGCGCTCGGATAGGAAGCTGCCGAATTCACCCTCAAGGCAGCCTAAAGATCGCCACCTCGGCTTTTTCAAGCTGAGAAAAAAGGGAAAAAAAAACAAAACAAAAAAAACTTTGCCTGTGGGAAGATCGAATCGCCCGTGAAGCAAACACCAGCCACACAAAGCCGCGATCTGAACTTGGGCAGGCAGCTTTTATAAAATGCCTGCTCTAAAAGCCAAATTCCTGCCCTCCCCCCAACATTTCCGGCTGCAGGGCCTTAAAGGTACAGTAAGAATTTTTGGGCTCAGATGATTACGGGATACATTATCGTTATGAATCACCCCAAGACAGTCAGTTAAATAAAGCCATCTAAAATATGCCAAATAGGAAAAAAATGTTTTGATACTTAGTAAAGGAAGTATCAACTTGATTCTTCCAAATACTGCCACTAATTCTTGTGACTCTCAGTGTCTTGTACCGGATAGCTCTGTTCTGTTTGGCTTTTAATTCATGAAGTAATAGCTGGACGCAGACTTTTTCAAATTTTTAACCCTTTTCATAGGTTTCTTGTATTTGCACAAACTAACTATTGTATTTAACTGGCTGAACAAACTAAATTAAGGTCGTGTGCTGTCCTTATCTGCAAAGATGCGGCTGACATAAGAACATGGGTCTGCACTGCAGTAGGTTCATCTTCTCTGCACTTACCAGTGCTCAGCAGTTTTAGAATTTCATTTAAATGAGTTGCCTAGACTTTTTCATGGCTCTCTTCTTACTGCCAATATAATGAAATAGAGATTCTAATTTGATTTAATATTTAAATGATCAGATTTTTTTCTCCTACATGCATACATTTCTTGGATTTGCTTTCCAAACAGAAGTGACCAATGGGGATGGCAAAAGTACCTGTCAGACACTGTAGTGCTCTATGTGATTATGCAGCCATTCACAATTATAGCATGAAGATTGAAAACTTTTCTATTTGATAGTGGGGAGACAGAGAAAATATGTTCTATTTCTCAGAGACTGCTTTTGTGTGACTCCAGGATTTGTTTGGGTTAAGATCTGATGCTTTAATCCACAAATACAATCTGTGTAAGGTTGGCCCTCTTGGATAAGTTCTTGGTTATGCCTGTAAGTCTAAGCAGCTTCTCTGCGTGCAGAGCTGGAGGCAGAGTATCTTGGGAAATTTACGGCCAATGTCTTTAAAAATAACTGCTTGCACAATCCAGGATGTAGTATCAATAGCAGAGTTTTCAGTAAGTTAATAGAGCAACGCAAAGGATAGAGATATAAAAGAAGCTGTTTTGTTTTCCTTTGAACTTGTGATTGGAGTGTTTTTGTAGCAGGAGAAAGAAATAAACAGGTAAACATTAAAGAGCCAGCTGAATTTTTAATTTCCATTCTAAATGTCTACAAGTGATTTAGGTAGGAACTTACTGGGAGTATGAAATTTATAGTTAAATATCCATGCTTTTAGAATTGAGAAGAGAAGGAAAAACATGCATGGAAAATGTGTTATGAGATTGTCAATGCAGGGAAGAGGAATGAATTGGTGTCTCATAAATTACAAGTTTAAAGTATGAGTTACTGTATATTTTTCATTTTCAGGTTACTGTGTGCATTTTTAATTTTCATAAGCTTATAAAGAGAGAGTGTTTTGACAAAATGTGTGTAACATCAATGTATCACGGGTGAAATGAGGAATGATGGAGTGATTAGAAGGAAGGACACTCATAGCTAAATATCTTATCTGTCTCTGAAGTATATAGGGAAATTTTTACTGCATCTCTTTCCAAACACTGATTGCTGGTTGTTACTCTTAAGAGGTGTCCAGAGTAATGTCAGACACATAATTCAGAGCTTAAATATGGCCAAGTGTTGCAATACTGTCGCTTTCTGAACTACTGTACCAATGAGGATAAGCCATTTATCAGCAAGCTGAGGTTGCTATTTCCTATGGTAACTCTTGGAACTTCCATTTTAATAATGGTGCTTGTGATTTGATTTATAATCATGTACAATTTCTCTACTATAAAAAAAAGTTGAAATATCCTTCAACAGGGTGAGGCTGTGGTGTGCCTGGGGTAAATGTATATCTGTCTTGCCTCCGCCTTTTTATGTGGTTGAGTTTGAATCCAGTAAAAATTTACCTTGATGCTGAGTTGGCAAGGTGAGCTAACTGTTCTGAATGTGGCTTTTTTACCTTGCCACATTTTGTGCTCAGAACCTTGAACATATGTAATAACCTCTGGCAGATTCCTCCTTTTTTTCAAAGTAGATACATTTCTCTCCCTGAAAGTAAGATATGCATATATGTACATATAAGTCACTTCATCAGTGTGCTGCTTCTGTTGTTAGTGCTGGATGAGTGCATAATGGTGTAGACTGATCCAAGTTCTTGGATACTGTCCTGGTTTAGAGCAAATTTGGGAGGAAACCTCTGAATGGGGTCCCTCCAGGGAAAGGGAAAAAAAACCAATCCAAGCAATCCCTCCCCCAGTTGGTTCGGGAAAAAATTTCCTTGGAGAGAAGTGGAAAAAGAAACAGAACTGTTTATTCAACAGGCAACACACCTCCCAGCACAAAATTGAACAATACCAAACAGGAAAAAAACCTCTTGCCACTCTGAAGAGATGACAGGATCAGAAGAGTTCTTCCCGTGGGCTGCCCGGCTCACTCAGGCTGTTCTCAGTCCCTCTGGTGCTGGGAAATGCCACGGCCCAGGCCAGGCCTGGTGGGCCACAGGTGTGAGCTCCTGGTGCTCTTTCTAAGTTTTCAGTCCAGAGCAGGTTCAAAACAGTTCCAGGAAAAAAAGGAAAAGAGGAAAAAAAGCAATCCAGGGAGTTTCTCTGCCTCAGCTAGCCAGAAGAAGCCACCCAGAGCAAAAGAGAGCTCTCCCTCGCTGTCCACCGCAGACAACACAGAGCCAGCAGGAATGTGGGGGAGCCGGTGCAGTCTCTGATAACAAACCCTGCACTTCTTCTTTCCCCCTGCTTCACTCCTGGAACCAGTCTTAAAGTTGGAGAATTTAATATTCAACACCAACAGAACAGACGATTTGGGGATACAGGCATCATACAGTCACCCCAAGACAGATACGAAGAGCACTTGAAGTCTGGAAGAAGAAGTATTCTTAGTTTTGTAAGATACATCAAGAAATGTTTTTACTTTCTATCTCTCACCTCTTCAAGAGGAGTAAACTGTAGGAAGAGTTCTGTTCTACAATATGGTCATGAATCTTCTCAGGATAGGTCCTCTGCTACAGGGAGGAGCAGAGGAGTTAACATCAGCCTGACAACGTCCACATCATCTCTCCTTAATAGTTGCTACCCTAGTACTTGTTCAGTTGTGGGTTACAAAGTGGGGAATCTGATCTGTGTTTTACCCTGTAGATGAAATGACATGATTTTTGTGTGGCCATGTGTTCAAGATGCAAAACTTGAGAGTAAAGAGAGGTGGGTAGGACATGGACATGTCCCTGTTCTTCAGGGACTGTTGTTCCCTGGTTTTGGTGGTACTTTATGTCAGACATGGTGAGAATGTGTTCTTTGAGAACAGGTATCAACAATATATTAGGACATAAACATTTGTGATTAGGTAAAAATGCCCTCAAGGATTATAAAACTGAGAGATGATACTTTGGCTGTTGTTATTGCTGTCTGTAGTTCTGGAATGAAGATGCAATTGAGGTAGCAGTGTTTGCTAAGAATCATAGGTGCTGTATATTATGAGGGTCCTTTAAATGGTATCTACACAGATCATATATATGAGAAAAGGATGTAGTAAGCTGGATTGTAAGGCTGTAGACAGACCATTAAAAATGAGGAAAGGCTGGAGAACCTGCTGTTGAAGCAACGGAAGTAGAATCAACAACTTGTTCACAACAGAGCATTGACATGAAGGACTAGAAAATAATTTAAAAAAAGGAGCCTAGTGGCCTTACAGAAAACGTTGCTTTCCATATATAAGAATAAGAGCTGTCAGAAATCCTATAATCAATCTATTTTAAGGACTTTTTTTTTTGTGTCAGAGCAATAAATATTGGTAGATAAATAATTCAGATCTGTTTATGTAGGAATGGAAGAAGCAGTTGGGAGGTGAGGAAAAAAAACACCCAAGTTATTTTACTCAGGAGTTTAAGGAGAACATTGCAAGGGTAAAGCAGAACAGTTCCTCTTCTGAAGAGCATAAATTGAAGGTAGTCTAACCATGTGTTTGGTAAGGGGTGGTAAAACAGTACTGGAGAGCTGGGTTAAGGGGCAGGCTCTGAGGAGAGTGTCCTTTGCTAAAATAAGAAGTTCAAGTCAGATAGAAGCCATCAGCAAGGATGAGAGTTGACTGGGAATTTGGATGCCACAGGTCAGGATATTCTAGAGAAACTTGTTGGACTCTCCTTAGGCTTTTCCACAATAGCAAATGTCAGTAGTGCTCAAGGGAGCTGAAACTTAGGGAGCTGAAACTTACAGGCTTAGCACTGGAGAATGCCAGCACTCTCTGGTGTTTCTCTGCAGTTTTTCACCTATGCTGAAGTACATGGTCTTTGAATGTTTGTGACTTTTTTTATCTTCTTTCTATGCCCTTTCTCTTAGTGGATTAATTTTTGAAGCTTACCTGCTTAGAAGCAATGGATTTGAACTTAAGAATGTGCTGCACTCTCAGTGTAATCCTTGTTTGCAAATACATTTCAGAGCCAAACACTGAAGCTGTGATTGGTGCTTCCCCCAGCAAGTCCCTGTGTTAATATGTCATAAAATCCTGTTTTTGGAACCTCATTAACTGAATTATATTGGAAAAGATTAACAAAAATGATGGGAGTCCTCGATTCAAAAAGTATCAAGCTACGTGTGTACTCGATGTGTTATGACTACCAGAATAGGTTGGGAGATGCAAATCTAGACATATTTGCAGGGCTTAAATGATGAAAAGAGAAATTAAATACTTAGTTATGGCTCCTTCTTAATATCTCCAGAGTAATGGAATGAAGCTAATAATGGATCAGCTTAAACAGTATCTAAGGAATTACTGCTGGTGAGATAGTGCAGGTTGTGTAAGGATCTCCTGAGGGGAATGAAAGCTCAGGCAGTTGGATAGAGGCTTTTAAGAAAGTCATTAGGGGAAATCTTGCTTCACTGGGAAGGTGAGACTAGACCTGGTTGACTGTTAAGTAGCTCCTGTGCTTGCCATTCTATCTCAGACCTCCTCTTAAGTGTTTTTTTTGCACAGCTTTATACACAGAAGTGAGAATAAATGGGGCGTGCAGTCTTTAAAATTTGATCTTGATCTTTTCATGTATCAAAGAAAATGGACCAGAATCCCCAAGTATAGAGCTTTATCCTTGTGTTGGCGAGCAGCAAACCTTGAGTGGACTTGTCTGCTGCAGAAGAAGCTCCAACGAGTTTCAGCCAAGTACTGGATTCCCAGTGAATGAAGAGTTAATAGCTGGGAGTGACAGTTAATTTTCCATAAGCCATCAGAGGTTAGGAAGCCCACTTACAGCCTCTGCTTACATGTGCTTGTTTTTCTGTCCTCTTTAGTGGTTTTATGCAAATACTTCAAAAGTATTTTTGAAGTGTGTGGATTTGTCACAATCATTACCTTATCTGTCTCCTCCATAGTGTTGAAGAGCAAAGATCTTCCACTGCCAGCAGGGCTGGAGCACAGTGGCAGCATGGACGCATGGGGCAGTGTATTTAGACTGGCCTCATGTACAGTTTGCAATCCCCAAAACTTTCTGGTCTTAAGCATTTTGGATTTAAAAGCCTAGTTTTAGAATAGTGTTTTCCAAGTCCTTTATTTTAGTATTCTCAAACATGTTGCCAGGTTACCTATGCACATTATATCTCTGAAATGATGAACAATAAAATACTTTTAATTCTGCTTTTTGTTGAGAATTCCCTGAGACCAGAAGAAAGAAAGGTGAATAAGTCTCTCTGAATTGTAGCTTTCCTGATGAAGTGAGGGAAAGATGGAAAGATAAGTCTCCTTGTTTTTCAGGCTTTGTGTATTTAAAATTAAGACTAGTTATGAAATAAATGGAATTAGCACTCAACTCTTCTAACCTAACTGAGCCCTTGGACTTGAAGACTCTTAGAAGTCTTGAGTGTCTGAAAGGCAGGTATTATTGGTGAGAACAGCTGATTGAAGAGCCAAGTAATCTATTTTGCAGAGACTATGAGTACAAAGCCAGGGTTATTTACTGAGAGAGGGTTTTTCAGAGTTATTGAACAGAAAGTGTGCATAGAAAGCATCAGTATCTTAATTGCTGATGGGCTGAAGTTCTTATTGTTCAAGAGTCAGACACTTCAAATATTAGCTTTATGAAGACTCTTATCCAAAAAGTTTATATTGTAAATAAAAAGCAATAGTGAGATGCAGAAACTTGGGAGTATACTCATAATTTTTCTGTATGCTTTTACATTGTACTCAGATAACTGAACTCATTTGTTCAATCCAGATTGTTTCTGTGTGTCTCAGTAAAGAAAAAAAATGACAGTAGAAAAGCCTTATGGATTACTTGAGGAGCTAAAAGAGTCATTAAATCAGGTGCAGTTTTTTTCCTCCCTGAATTTCTAATTTGAGGACTTCCTACCCCAAAAGACAAGGGCACTGCAGGGAAACTGAATTTCTGAATGATGTTTTGTGTACACAAAAGATTAATACTGTCTTTGACTTGGGATAGCAGGGATAAAAGAACAAATTGGAAGAAACAAGATATAAAAAACAAGTACACCATGCATCACATGGGCTGAAATCCAGGAGTCCTAGATAACCTTCATAGTGGTATAATAGTTACAACAGAATTCCACAATGTCATATCAACAGTTGTGTTTGAGCTTATATTTTATGTTGCTTCTGCCTAAGATGGGCTTTTGCTACATTTTCCTAAAGACTACTATAAGAAATGTGTAAGAAGAGGATTCACGTTTGGGTATCTTAAACTTTAGCAGTGCAGGACTAGTTTCTGCTGGTAAAACCATTACTGAACCTGGTCAGTATGCAGGCATAGCAGGAAAGTTACTCTTGAGGTAGTCTTCTAATTGAATATTAAATCCTTTCCAGGTTATTGGGAGATCATTTACCATGGTGCATGTAGATACAATAACTAAGTTAGCTGTTGCTTATGATTTAAAAATTTGCATATGTGGCCACTCACCAGCTGTGATCTGAGTTCTTGGAAGATGGAGCTACCTCAAATATTATTACAAAAAAATTAAAACAAGTCAGGTACATGATTTGATATAGTGATCAATCTGTATGTGTTACTGTGAGTGTGCATAGTTTTCCCCAGAACACCAGATATCATTTGACAGAAGACAGCACAAGGGCACCTGTATGTTCATATTTTAGGAGCCTTACTGCAATATATTAAACTGCTGGCTTTCAGTGTTGTTGGTAAAATTTATTCTTATGGCTCAAATTGTTTAATATAGGCTGTCCTTCATACAAGAAGCAACATGTGTGTACTTCTGTTTCATGACATATACAAGATTTCCCTTGTGTCTGCATTCTCTGTCACTGAATTTATTGTTCTGCTTTCAGCTGCACAGTGGAGAAAGTCCTGGGACTAGCAGAATTCTCTCTTTTAATTAATTTTAAAATTTGCCATTTTTTTAATACCAGTAGGAGGGAATGGGGGAATAAATCTGCAGTAGCAAATTAAAAAGATTCTGTTGATCACAGAAAACCCTATGCCCATAAAAAATGTGCTTTATGACAAAATTCTCTTTTAAAGTACCAGATAGGTGCAGAGATTGTTTGTTTCTGAGACAAATGCAATCTGATCATTAGGATGCTGTTTCTTTTTAACTTCAGTGCCTGGAGTTTTTTTCTTCTGTTGTCTTGTCTGGCTGAAAGTGAGGTGGAACTCAGGAGCTGGCACAGCTCATCTGTCAGCCAGCCCGGGCTCATTTAGGGCTTTTAAATCTGTTGGCTGATGTCAGCTGGTTTTGACAGCATAGTAGAGGTCTTGAAGATAATGAAGATGTGCTGTCAAAGAAAATGGGCAGCTGTCAAGCAGCCTTCAGAGCTCTCCTGAACAGAGGGGAGGCTGCCACCCTTGTCAGCTCTCACTGGATGCCCTGAGGACTCCTTTCAAACTAAGTCTGAAAGACTTCTGACTGCAGTTGTGCTGCTTGATGTACGATGTATAGGTGTTAACTTTAACATGTTAGTGTGAACATGGCTTCAGCCATTTAATTATGCCCTTGTAGCCGTATCAGTCAACACCATGGCATCACTTGGAGATCAGAATTCGGAGAGATTATTCACCTTTTTTCTCTGTTGGACTCAGGGAGCTTAGGATATGCTGTGCTATTGCCCTGCTGTGGAGACCACTGTGATTTTCATACAGTGTAATCATGTAGAACCAGTGACCCAAACCCCTGTGGATTTCCAGAATGGTGTGACTAGGTCAGATTGCTTGATTTGTTTTAGGTCTCAGCTCGCATTACGTTGAAACTACTTGTTATTGATATTTGTGGGAAAAAAAACCCAAAAAGTGATGAAGGTGTTTTATTTACAGACTACCACTTTTTAACTGTGACAGATATTGAATTATATTTTTTAAAAGTGTACTTTCTACTAAATGATTTGATAAGCTTTGAAGATGATAAAAAAAAACTCTCAAGCCAAACAAAAACCTGTGACAGTAAAGAGAAATTGTGTGATACATCAGATTGCAACAACTTTGCTTTTCCTGTAGTTACAGAAAGTAATGGAGAATTTCTTATATAGGAGGGTTTTTGCTTGGTTTTTAAAAGCATACAGTTGAATCCATGTTCCTCTCTTGAGTTACCTCTGACAAAGGAAAGTGCTCTAGGTTGTGTAAATGGGACATCAGTGCAAATACACAGTTACTATATTATCAAGGTACTAGAAAATGAAAAGTTCTTCTGTGCCACACTTTGTGCTTGTTTTTCAGTTAAATTTACCTTGAATTCTCCCAGTTATTAAGCAACTCACGTGCTTTCACTTTGTGATCCCAGAAATACACCTTGGTAGTGAGCGAGAAGAGTGATAAAACAGGAAATAACATTATACCTAAAATGCAAAAATAAGTAGAAGGAACTTTGCTGAAAAGAAGAGCCATTGAGCATGAGTTGGTTAATGAACTTTTAGACTATGTTTTTGAGTAGTTGAAAAACAAAATCACACATCTGCTCTTCAGTATAATCCTCTTCCAACAGATTTTCCATTAGATTTCTACAGTCAAATGTATTTCTGAGAATATATTTGACAGATCACCTATTTCAACACAGGTACTGTTCAGGCAGTTGAGATAGTGGCTGTGTCCTTGGCTGTGCAGCCATGGAGGTTTGCTGAAGTGATCTTTTTAAATGGTCTTTGGGAAAACTGGCACTTTCTGTCCTGTCCTTTTAGATTTTTCCCAACCACCCCACAGATGAAATGCGCCTCATTCTTTCTGTTCTCTTCTGAGGTGTGTTTGACAGATCATCACTATCATTCCCATAAAGGAAATCATAATACCATGAATTTTTAGTGGGTTAAGCTATAATAAATGCTCTAATGTCTGAATAGTACAGAACGGATTAATAAAAAAATCACTCTTTTAATAACTTTCCATTGAAGGACCTTAACAGAAGGAACTTAAAAATAAAGTTCGAAAAAGACGAAGCAGATTATGCAGGTCAATAATAAAGCTTTTTCTAAAGTTTCCTTTGTTGATTTATATTTGATGTCACAGTACTTTTTCACCTTTTCAAGCTCTTTTCCCTTCTGCGGGAGGATCTTTAAAACTTTTTGGGGTGGGTTAGAGATTTAATGAACAGGCGTCATTAGAAGATGCCCTGAAATTTGGAGATACTGCTAATATTTGACTGTCTGTGGTATTGTTTCAACTAGATTTCCATGGAGATGGAAAAACTGTTCTAGCCTTTGTCGTCAGAATAAGCAGGGAATGTAAGGAAGGGAGAGAAAGAAGCTTGGCATAGAGATATCTCTGTTGGTGTTCTTCCATGCACTGCCATGTTTTGATACAGCTTCTATATCATCTTCAGCTTAGGGCAGTTTTTCACAACCTATGTTCCCCTTGTGAGGAAATTATTAAAACTTGGCCCAAGTAATCCATCTAAGGGTACTAGAAGGGTACTAGTTCTTTTAAGCATATCTGGTACTAAAATTGTTTTATGTTAAAATAAAATGTCCGTATTATTTGAAATAGTTTTTCTGATTATTCCCCCCCGTTCCTCTTTCCTCGTTGCAATTAATTGCTGGATGACTAGCTGAATTGAGCAATAGTAGAGGGGTAATTACAACACTGGGCTGGTGTATTTTCTGGTATCTGTGCCAAGACGCTTGCATGATCACTGTCATTTAGTTAGGGGCCACAGGATCATGGGCTATAATTTTCCTTCCCTTGTGATCCTGGAACTCCACGTGGTGTATGAAAGAGCAGTGAGAACATCCTGGAGGCTGTCCCTGATTGCTGCTGTGTGAGCAGATTGGCTCAGGAGGAGAAAATAACCTAATGTGTTGATATTTAATTAAGTATTTTTATTTGCCTAATCTTTATTCATTAATGTAGATTTTAAAATGAGTTTTGCTTTTCTTTACTATTTCTGCTGGAAAACTGAGTATGAATAGAGTAGCTGGAGAACACAGAATTGGGTGATCTAGCGCACCATGAAGAAGAAAAATCACTAAACTCCTGAAATAGGTTATCCTGTTATTGGGAAGAATATTCTCTTTTGCATTTTGTGCTGGTGCAGGCGAATATCCAGTAGCTGCTGAGATATTGTGTGATATGGTGAAGCAGCACTTCATTGTTTCAAAGCCCTCTGCTTTGCTCTGCGCTGGTCAGGAGCACCAGTTTGTCAGGTGGCTTCAGCAGATGATTTTGGGAGAGGCGTGTCAACATTTGAAGAGTGAGGTTTTGTGTGCTGTGCATCCTTCCCTTGCGGCTCTTTTTTCCATGTGCATGTTTTCATTAGCACAGGCAGTGTTACGCTCAAGGTTGTCATTCAGGAGCAGCCTGTATTGCTCTTATAACTAACAATAGTGAAGCTGCATCTCTGGCAAGCAGGTTGTTACATGCTGGGTTTAGACACCAAGCTCACAATCTTCTATGGTATTTTTGAAAACAGTCAGAAACAATTGAAATAAATGCAAGTTCGTGAAAACACTTCTTTGGAACTGGATCTTTTCTTTCCTGGCATCCTTGTGCTTTGGGAAGCCACAAAGCTATGTAATTCTTTGTTGGTAGTACAGTGTCTCTCCTTCACTGCTATGATGCATCAGAACTCAAAAGACATTTGTTACCTTACTTCTAAGAGAGTTTTAAAATACTAGGTTTTCATAGTTTAAACATTCAGTCCCAGTTACCTAGATTATATGGATAAGTGGCAACTGCTGCTACTGGAATGTTAGTGAGAAGCTGGGGCTTATCTTGTGTTCTGTTTTGCCCTTCCTTAGAGCCACATATTTGACTTAACTGGGCTTTGGATCAGAGTACTTCCAATTAAGAACAAACCACTTAATTGACTTGCAGAGTTAAATTTCTGAAGCAGGTTTCCTCAAGCTTCTGCTCTCTTTCTAGATGAAGGGATTTGGAGGCAAGCCCGAGTACTTCAAATGTATGCCATAGAAGTAAATAAATATTGGGCACAAGAATTAAAAAATAAAATAAAAATTAATTAATCTGAGAATTGACGGTGGCTGCCTGATGTGTGGAAATATGACTCTGGACAACTGTGGTATGTTTTATTTAACATACTCATCTGTTGTTTTTTTTTTTCAGGGAGAAAGATCTTAATGCAAAATTTATTATTTCAATGGAAAAAAATAAAACAACAATCACAAACTTAAAGGTGAGTAAACACAAATTATAAAATGAAGTCGTAACTCAATAGCTGCCAAAACATGATGGGACAAAACAGTGATGCTTGCTGCACTGTGGTCAGTAGTCCCTAGTTGTTAAAATACAGTGTTAAAGTAATGCTTGGGGGAAACCAGGTGACACTGTTGCTACACTGTGGTTTTCTGAAGACCACTCTGTAGGCTCTATCTCATTATTTCTTTAGAGGTTTATCACTCGGGTAATTACTTAGTTGGGAGATGAAAGCCAACAATAGAATAGAGGTGTGTTTCTGATAGCTGTGAAATCTTTGCTTCATCTGTAGAAGTCCTCTGAAATTACCATGAAAATGAACCAAACCCAAAGTACCCATTACTTGCTATTACCTGTGGATGGTATATTTTAACATTTCTCTCAGCAAGAGAAGCCACGTGCAGAAAATGGGCTTTTTCAAGATAGTTTCTCATGACTAATATATGGAAAGGAGTTTCAGTGTGTAATTTCTTCAGAATGATTTGGAGCATGGTGAGTATTGCTGAAGTACAGTGTCAGCTGTCATGTCTTGAACATAATGATTGCCTTAAACAGCAGGTATGTCACACCTTTTTAATTATGACTCCTTGCTGGAGTGCTGTTCACGGTGTAAACGTCTCTCTGGCTCCTATTAATTATATGTGTAGTATAATCCGTGATTATATCATGTATGGACCCATTTAACTGAACCTGAGTATTTTGACAAAAATCTGGGGTTAGAAGCAGTAAGCTAAAATCCAAACAATTCTTGCTGTGCTGCTTTATGACATATCTGTCTTTCTTGCAGAAGGGCATACCTCCTTCTAATTTTGTCAGTGTTGTTGGAATCATAATCTGACCTGTCATTATACATTTCTAAATGTGTATAGTGTTATGCTAGATTTGCATTCTGATTTTTTTATTGTCAAATGTTTTTAATTACTTCATCAGGATGTGTTGAACTAGCTCTATTTTCTTTTTTTAATAGATACCAGAGGGAGCTACTGGAGACACAGGACGAGAAAGAACAAAAACATTTACCTATGATTTTTCCTATTTCTCAGCAGACAGTAAAAGTCCCAACTTTGTTTGTCAAGAAATGGTAGGATTTCTGTATGTTAATAATTGATTTTTTTTCCTTTCCCTTTTCTTTGGCTTGAATGCATTCCATGAAACTTCTTTCCATTGCAAATGCTTTTTCTGTAATTTAGAAATTTTCTAGGTACCTGAGAGTTTGGATTTTGCTTTTGTTCTTTTTTTAACTTAGCTAACATTATAAGTGGTGTGTTTTCTAATACAGCAGGCTGAATGCCTTCTTTCAAGTTCTTTTGTCTCATTAGTGTTGTATAAGGTCAGGTTAGAAAACATCTCTAAGCACTGAAATTGGTTTTGAAAAGCTTTTTAGAAAAGATCACTTTTGAGAAACCAGCATATAACTTTAATTCACTTAGAAACATTCTTATTTGGTTGAAGTGTGGTGTGGATTTTTTTTTGGTGGTGGTTTATTTTTTTTGTGGTCCAAAAGCCTTGGTGCACATTGAAGAAGGTTATTTTTTCCTCCTGCCTTGAATATTCACCTTAGGAAAGGAGGAAGTTTTCCTTTCTGCATAGTCAGAAGAGAAAATTAAACTCAGAGCTATAGGTGTTATTCAGATGAACATGACCTCTGTGACCTTGATTTCAATGTGAACATTGAACTTTTCCGTTCTTTCCCATTCCCTAATGAATTTATTAAATGAATCTCAAGTAAGTTGTGTTTGCTGACTTCTCTTCTGGTTTTGACGCTGTAAGCTTCAAGTGAGAGTAGTTAATTTCCTCTTAAAATAATGCAGCAGTTTACTGAACATCCGGTAAGCCAGTTGGATGTAATACCTTCTTAGTATGTATCCCATATATTCAGGAACCTTGAAATCAGGGATGCTGTAATGGATAGCCCTAAAAAGACTCACAATTAAAACTAGTCATAAGAAACAGTAAGTAGAAGCCATTTTTAAGTATTTATGAGAATGACAAGTTTTGCCATTATATATATATAATGACTATAATTGATGGGGAATTTAGACTTGGAATTTTTTGTTTAACCGTCAGGATAAGTGATATGTCCTCTTATTTTCTGAATAATAATTTTATTTCAGTGAGATTTTAGGGCTTGATAATGTATATTCTTAAACTTTCTGGATTGTTATTTCTTGATGGTGTTCTTTTAAGTAACACATTTTTTTGCTATGTTTTTTGAAGTACCATGGAACACATTTTATTTGGCCATCAGAGTAGAAATACCCTAATTACTTCAGCACTTTGGCAAATTGAAGTGGTAATGTATTTGAGAACAATGACTTGAACCCGAGATTCTATTGAATGGTTTTAGGCAGGTGTTTCAGGCCATATGGCTTTGCTAGAATTTTAGCAAATGCTTTAAATTCAGCATGCAGAGTAAGTTATTTATTTATTTTAACCAAAGCAGTTTTGATAGTGTATTTTTCTGCTCTGATTCTAAATGAAGCTTCTTCTTATGCACCAGTTGTGACTTAAATTTATGGATATTTAATACTTGGATCTTCTAGGTACCTGCCTTTAGGTACTTCTGGAAAGCTGTGTTAGACAAGACCACATTAGAGGGACCCCAGGAAGAGATTCATAGTGTTAGTAGGCTCTTGCTGTTACAGTGCAGGTTATTTCCAGAATCCAAATTTGCTGTGAAACAATGAAGTTAATTCTTGTCAAAGTAACCATTTGCAAAGTAAAGTTGAATGCATACAAATAGATACCGAGTTGTAGTCTGTACTGATGCCAAGTTTCCACATGTAAGTGATAAGTTTCCCTTTTGAAAGTTTTTCCTTCTGGTGCCATTTACCTGTTTCAGAGTGGGTCAGGTAGAGACAAGATTACTATAAGTTGCCCATGTCAGGAGTCTATAGAAATAAAAATAATTTAAAATGCCCATATAGTAATGACTGCAGCAGCCTTGAGCAATAATTTTTTTAAACTGTGAGTTTTATGATTGGTGATGATAGAATAAATTGTAAATATGGCTTCAGTATCTGTGATCAATATTTTGCTGTTACAGTGTGTTCCACAACCATGGACACCTCCTTTGTCTGTACTAGCAGGAATGTGAACTTCTCTTGCTTAGCTAGAAAAATATTGTTTCTCAGGTGTTGTTTTAATTACACTGTGTGCAGCACTTCAAAAACAAAAGGAGTTTTTAAACTATAGGAGTGCAATTCCTAAACATATGCTGCACAGGCTACTGTTTTGCTTGTGTTAATAATTTCATATTTAATTGGAAGACTTTATAGTTAAGCCCTTATCAAGTTCCTGCAGAAATTACAGTTTACTGCACCAATGGCATAGAAGGTCCTCCTTTTCACATTCATCTTGCCAGGGAATAAAATTGATCTTGATTGTTGGAGATGTGGTTGCCTAGTGCCCTTTGTTCATGATTGTTAATTTTCCATTTGAAAGGCAGAAAAATAAGAAGTGGAAGTCTGTCTAATAATACATACGTTATTAATATGCCTTGTAGATGCAAAATACTCTATAGTATTCCAAAGTTACAGTGGGGAATGGCAATTTGCCATCAGGCTTCTTAGTTTGTATTCCTGTCTGAGAAACAAATAGAATTTTGGTATTTACTGCCCTTTTGTGACAAACGAGTGTCCCATCCAAGTCTTTTCTTCTAACCTGTGTGTTAGAAGCCTTTGTGTTCAGACAAGGCTGACCATACCTGTCCCATGCACTATATCAAATCACGTGTGAAACATACACTAATTTTTTAAAAGGAAAATTCCTTCGAAAGAGCAGTGTATAAAGACTTGGTGAGGTAAAAAGGACACAGAGAAAAATAGGGGAAAGAATAAAGTAGCTTTGGCTGATCTTTATGTTCTTCTTCTTTAGGAAATATAACTGGTTTCAGCACTGTAACTCCTTTCCTCAAGGGTAGGTCAAGTGAAGTATTCCAAAGGCACATTTGAAGATTAGTGATTAAAGAAATTACCTGGCTCTCCTTCCAGGGAGAAGCTGTGAGCTTATACTGTGCTTGTGTCATTGGCTTGTATGCCTTGGAGAATTTAAATCACATAAAGTGCAGACAAGTAGCCAAACTACATGAAACATCTATGAGATTTTTGAAAATGGCGAAACACAGATTAATATTTTAGTTGGGACAAATGCTGCAACAAGTGTTACTCCTTGCCCAATGAGGGATATGTATTGAAATGAGGGGTAATGATGATGAAAGGTCAGGCAAATCTGTGAGGGGTGTTGGAGCCAGTATTGTAGAGGGAGGTGGGGAAGGCATCTGGTGAGAGCTGAATTTATTAGGTGAGAACAGAGTCCCATATTATGAGATGTAGAGGAGGGATCATTACTAATTGTTATATGTTGAGGGTAAAAGAGAAGGGGTTAAATGATGAAAGAGGGTCACTTACCACATTAAAAACAACTTTCCATGTTTGCCAGCCTAAAAAGCATTGCTACATGAAAGCCACTTAGGAGGAAAATACAGACAAGATTATGGTTCATGTTCTTACACTTGATTAAAGCAAAAAACCAAAACCAACCAAACAAAACCCTCCAAAAAGACAAAGGAAGAAACTCACAGAATCACTAAAATACTTCCTTTTGAGAGGGGATTGGATATTTGCAGAATGTTTAGAGTTGGTGAAGATACAAAAAGATGATAACATATATAAGATACAAAAAGATAATAACAATAATGAAGAGTGAATGGAGTAGCTGAGATTGCTGAAAGAAATTGGGGCTTTAGAAAAGAAAGGTAGCAATTTGACATCTCAAGTATTCCGTGACAGAGAAAGAAATAAAAAACAAACCACTGCAGTGCTGCAAACAAAATATGGTAGTAAGACTTAGTATTTTATTTGAAATATTAGTTTCCTGTCCTATAGTAAATACCTCTGTGTTTTGCCTTTGCATTGCAGTATTCTTCAATATTTGCCATGCTGGGCTGATGACAATTTTCTTCCCCAAGCTTCTGTTGACTTAATTTTTTTTTTTTAATTTTTAGGTTTTCAAAAATCTTGGTATGGATGTGCTTAAATCTGCTTTTGAAGGCTATAACGCCTGTGTTTTTGCATATGGACAGACGGGATCTGGGAAGTCCTATACCATGATGGGAAACACGGTATGTTGTGTATTTATAGAACCATAGAATACCAGGTTGGAAGGGTCCTCAAGGATTGTGTGGTCCAACTTTTCTTGTAAAAGCATGGTCAAGACAAGGTGGCCCAACATCCTGTTCAGATGAATCTTAAAAGTGTCAATTGTTGGGGAATCCAGCACTCCCCTGGGGACATTATTCCGATCGCTGATTGTTCTCATGAGAAATGGTCCTCCTTATATCCAGTCCTATTCTCTGCAGGACTGTATCTATCTATCTATTACCACTGGTCTTTTGCATGTGACCCCTTGTAAATAGGAGTCTCCATCTTCTCTGTAGGCACTTGTTAAATACTGGAACATGGTTATAAGGTTTCCTCTAAGCCTTTTATTCTCAAGGCTGAACAAATCCAGCTCTCTCTGCCTTTCTTCACATAGCAGCTTCCCAGTTCTTTGGTCATCCTTGTCACCCTTATCTGGACCCTTTCCAGCCTGTCCACATCTTTTTTGTATGGCAGAGACCAAAACTGAATGCAGTCTTCTGGGTATGGCCTGACAAGTGCTGAGTAGAGTGGGATAATGACTTTATCTCTCCCCTGGTTGTTAATGATGCAGTCCAGCATCCTGTTGGCTTTCTTTGCCACACTGTTTGCTCATGTTGTACTTGCTCTCCACAGGATCCCCCAAGTCCCTTTCCACTGGAGCTGCTCTCCAGCCAGATAGGATCCCAGCCTTTGCTGCAATCCTAGATTATGTTCTCTCGTGTGCAAGACCTTGTATTTGTTGAACTTCGTGAGGTTCTTGTTAGCCCACTCTTTCAGCTTATCCAGGTCTTCTCCAGGGTTGCTGTCCCTTCTGATGTGTCAACTTCCCTAAGGGGTTTGCTGTCTTCATCAGACTTTGTTGTGGTACGCTTGGTCCCATTGTTCAGGTCACTTACGAAGAATTAAACAGCATCGGGCCCAGTATTGATTCCTGGAGACGCAACTCATGACAGGTTTGCATTTTTACAAGGAGCTGTTTGCCACGACCCTCTGAGTGTAGCCTGTAAGCCAATTCCCATCCACCACATAGACCCATTGTCTAGACCATAACACATTGATTTCTTTAGCAGCAGGCTGTGGGAAACCATGTTGAAAGCCTTGGAGAATTCCTGGTGGAGAATGTCCATTTCTTGTGCCACATTGAATGACCAGCTGTATATATGTGTTGCAGTGGATTAAAATTATGCTGTTGCAGGAGCATGTTTTTATGTAATTATTAATACTTCTTCTGTGTGTATGCTACTAACCCTTTAATATGTCACACCTAGTAGTAATCAGAGATTTTGGGAGCTGTTTATTTTCAAGTAATATATTTATAGCTGGAAGAAGTTTATTTAAGTGATGCTTGGCTGTTTCGGACAAAACTCAGTCATTTTTGTTCAGTAACAAAGCCAAACATTTCAAATGTTACTGCTGATTTTCTATGCCCAACTTGAGACAAAAAAAAAGGAGACACTGATTTTGAGAAAATTCATGATCAGCTTTTTCTGTAAGATATGTGCTTTTTAAACCTCTTTTGAAGAGTCAGAAGACTAAAAAGGTCCTTAGAGAGGGCTGTCAGGTGAGAAGCAGAAATTGGGCATGACAGTAGTTCATCAAAGCCTTATGAGATTATACAGGAAGTTTAATTTTAAGGACTATGTCCTATTGAGCACTGCATGAAGAAGAAGGTGTGATAGGGGGGTATTTGGCAGTTTGTGAGTAGAGGATGGAAGTGGTTTCTCACAGTTACCTCTGTGACTGTCCAAGGACAGAAACAACCCGCTAAACCTTTGGGAGTGGAGCAGTTTAGAAAGGTTGACTGATGAAGCCTGTTCACCAGGCAGCCTCTGTAGGTTTCATTCTTTAATCCTTGGGAAAAGTAATGTATTGTGTCTTCTCCCAGTAGAAATGAAAAGAAGAATATTAGCACTTACCCTTCTTTGGATAGATCATCACTCTTCTGAAATGTAGTAAAATTGGGCTCTTTGCACCTCCTTTAGTTTAGGAGAGTAAATTAGCTGTAAATCTTTTTCTTTCAGTTGTCACAAAATAAGTAGCTTTATATTTACCTCAGTATCATAAGCAGAATAGACTTTTGTAACCAGAAAAGATCTCACAACCTAGGTGTGAATTTCTATTTCAGAAATTTATAAAAGTGACGTTTTTATGAGACTGCCTCACTATATATAATGACTCTAATCATCAAAACAGTTTGCAAATTAATAGATGCTGAAGTTTGTTTGACACAATTCAGTACTAAAGATCTAATCTTCTTGGCATGATACATAAATACTTTAATCTGGCTTTGTATAGAGTGCATATAAAGTGTACTTAGCTGGTAAGTTAAATGCCTCAAAATTGATGGTCCTGTCAGAGAGACTACAGTGCTATAAGAAAACTTGAATTGGAAATAAATACTCCTTTTTCCCGACTTCTCTTTAAAAAGCCTGGGTTCTATTCTCATTTTGTTTTCAATATTTGCTGTTCTTGGCTCTGGAAGACTTATTCTGCAATTCTGTGTATAGCAATAATTTCAAGAAATATATGGGCCAGTTAGAATGCCGAGCAGAGATACTGAAATGAGCAGAAATCTATAAAATATCAGGAAAGTCAGACTTGGGGTATGCAGAGAAGGCAAGACTCTGGGGGATTAAAAGCCAAGACCTGAAAGGCTGCTACAGAGAATAATTTGCTCCTTATGCTGAAGGTAGATGGGCAAAACTCAGTACATTTAAATTGCAGTAAGGAGTTTTCTGGTTAGATAGCACAGAAGAAGAACAGGCTTTTAATGAGAAAATTCAGCTTTGGAGTGGCCTAGCTATTTTGGTTCTTCTGATTTCCATGTCTGGAAACTCAGCAGTCCTAGCTGTAGTTGATCCTGCCCTTCAGCTCTAGGGGTTGAAAATGAGAAAGTATTTAAATACAGTTTCCAATAAAGAGTGTACATTCTTTAGGATGTACATTTTACTAGCACAATACTCGGGGAACTGTGTGTGCTTCGTTTCTCAACATTATATTGCTAAGGTTGAAATTACTCAATTAGAGTTTGTACTTCCTATTTGAAGCCTCTCTTTGTGGTTGGTGAATTATGTCAGACTGATGATTTGCCTAAAACTTTTTTTTCCATATTTTTTCTCCTAAGCTTTAATTAAAACTATTCAATTGTTTCCATGCATGAGATGAAAGAAAAGTATTTTCCCCCTTCTGTTCAATTAAAAAAATTTAAACTAAAATGTGTGTGAGATTTTCCAACACTGACCCATGAAACTTCACCTGGAAATAGAGACTGATAATTGACAGATATTGGGAAAGGCTGCTCCTCTGTTGCCAGAGGCAGCTGTCTCAAAAAAAGCCTGATTAATCTTCAAGTTTCTCTCTTAATCTAAGATTTTTTTTCGTTGTTTTTTTTTCTTTTAACCCAAGGTGCAGTCATGGGAAGAACTAGGAAAGGTAGGAGCAGAGAATAGATTATTATTTCAAAGAATCTAGCTTGGTTTGAGAAGGATAGAGAGGCTCTGATTAAGAGGAGGAAAGAGCTGAGAAAAGGCAAAATGGAGGGATGAAGTATAATTTAAAAATAGAAGTGATTGGATGATGAATTAGGAGTTTTATCTGGGCAAAGGAACGAGCTGGGAGCAAGCACCTCTATGTCAGACGAGACCAGACTCTCCTGTTCCTCTGCTGCTGGGGAAAACCCTCACCGTAGCTTGGCTGGAGAGGGCTCTTCCTGGACCAGCAAGGAAGGCTGCATGCTAAGTTTCTGGGTATCTCAGTGGGATAGGTTTTATTCAGTTTGTTTTATTAAACCAACCAAGAAGTTAATGCATAAAAACTCTTTATCTGCAGAGACAAACATTCGGTATTTAAATATCGAATTTAATTTGGCTGGATTGTGGTGAATGAAGGTTTAATTTTGTCATCGTGTACTAATTTATTCAGAAGACCTGCTGCACTTTTCAACAGAGGAAGGCCTGTGACCGGGAATTGAGAGTTTGAATGAGTATGTCCCATGACTTTTTATATGGCTCTTGCCCTGTTCTCTGCAGTTGTTGCCAAGTCCACATTGAAATGAGATAGAAGCAGTTAAGGTACTGGTGAGATAAGGAAGTTCATGACTTATTCTGGGGATCCAGTCTCTGCCTTAAGCAGTTAGGATTATTCAAACTTGATGAGAGGGACAAAATGAATTCCAGTAGCAAAGAAATGAAGCTGGTTATACATTCCACACACAAAAGGGTTAAAGTGGCAAGGTGACTGCAGTTAAATAAAGGGCAAGAGACTATTTGTGGAAAAGTTTTGATCTTTCCCCCATTCTGGAGTCTTAAACTCACCATTAGTCATCTAGGGTTTTATTTTTCAAAATACATTGTGCATGCATATATAGCCTGGAAATAAGAATTGTTGTTATTGCAGGGTGATGCAGGTTTGATACCTCGAATTTGTGAAGGATTATTCAGCAAAATAAGTGAAAAAACAAAGCGGAATGAGGCATCCTTTCGAACAGAAGTCAGGTAGGTCTTGGCATGTTAAGAGTTTCAGGTTGTCAAACTTGTTTCAGTTACAACCACTCTGTTTCACTTTATCTCTGGGAAAAGTGCTTATTTTTCAAAAATAAGTTTTTATGCTTGGCCTCAGTCCCATAATTGATTTTTGTTGGCACTTGTAGTCAAAATGCACAGTACTTGTATCTTCAAGCCAAGAGCTGTGCATATTGCGGCATTTACATGACTGTGCAAATGCCTTTGCTACTGGATAGCATCTTCCTTTTTTTTTACCCTTTATTTCAGATTGGCATTAGGAGATCTTGATCTTGCGAATGTCTGCTTTCTTTCCGCTTTCTTCTTGCTTTTTTGGCTTTTTCCTTTATGATACAATACCTTGTAGTCATTATTATCTTAAGCCAATGTGGGATCTATTTTCTTTCTCCAAGCCTCTTGCTTTCAAACTTGTGTTAGTATGGATTTTCTTTTATAATAGGCTCTTGAATCAGTCAGTGGCTTTCTATTCTTTTTCTTTTCAGTTATTTGGAAATTTATAATGAACGTGTGAGAGATCTTCTCCGACGGAAGTCATCAAAAACTAATAATTTACGAATACGGGAACATCCAAAAGAAGGGCCATATGTTGAGGGTAAAAACACTTTAATTGTTTTTCACTGCATATTTTATTACCTTAATATATTCTAAAATGTAGTGTCTACTTGTATAGGGCATTTTATCTTCTAAAATATAAATTATGATGGTTGCAGTGCCTTACTTTGGTAAAAAGCATTGAAGGAATAGCTTCTAATTTTGCATCTCTACTTGCTTTCCCAATCCTAAAATTATTAGAGTTTTTTATCTGTAAATTTTTAACACATTTTTAAGTAATGTTGAGATGCAATTGGTTTTAATAGCTTGTTGACTATAATTTATGAATCTGAGATATTTAGATGAAATGAAAACCTATTAGGATCTAATTGTCTTAATCTGTTCTCTGCCAGGGAAGGTTCATGTCTCTTGTGGGATTATGCTCATGTTATGCCACTAAATAATTTAGTAAGATTGCTTTTTTTTTTCTTTTTTTACTGTAAATGTGTAAGTTGTCCAGTGTTCATATGAGGCCTCATTCCTTTCTTAAGGTGATAAACAATTATGACAGTAAATGCTAGTTGCAGCAATAGTTTGCAGTAGTGAGGGTAATTTGAATATTTTTGTAAAGAAAATTAAGAACATATATGAGCATACTGTAACACTCTGCTTTTCTTCAGACTTGTCTAAACATTTAGTCCAAAACTATGCTGATGTTGAGGAACTTATGGATGCAGGAAATATAAATAGGACGACAGCTGCAACTGGAATGAATGATGTTAGTAGCAGGTCACATGCCATTTTCACAATCAACTTCACTCAGGTAACAAAATAAAACTCCTTAGAGCGATTGGACATGTTTCTTTAGAGCATAGTGATGTGTTTGCTTTATGTAGTGAACTCCTTTTCTAATGATTCCTGCTCTTTGTTGTTTTTGGGGGCTTTTTAGAAAGCCCATGGATGACCTGCTAGGTGAAGAGAACTTAGTGGTGGGGGAGAAATTGAGTGCAAATTTGTCTGTGCATGCTACAACTTGTTGAAAACAATATATAAATATAATACAAATGTTGCAAGTTTAATAAATGATGCTGCACATGGTCACTGCATCATGTAAATTACAACTCACAGTGTCACAGCTTGTCTGTAAATGGCTAAAAAGTTGCAAATATTACAATTTCAAGAAATAATATAGGAGTTATGCAACCATTCATTATCAAATGTCTTTCAGTGGTACCTCTAATATACCTATCTTCTCAAGATGTGCTGTAGTAAAAAAGTTAAATTCAGTCATGTGATGAAAAAGGCCACTAAATTTGACTCAGTAAAAGTGCAGTACTTCTTATCTTAACATACTTTTCTTTGTTTATCTTTTATTTTTTGTAGGCTAAATTTGATTCTGAAATGCCTTGTGAAACTGTTAGCAAGATTCATTTGGTAGATCTTGCTGGAAGTGAGAGAGCAGATGCCACTGGTGCCACAGGGGTTAGATTAAAGGAAGGAGGGAATATTAACAAATCTCTAGTTACTCTGGGAAACGTAATTTCTGCCTTAGGTAAGTCTGTTTTTTGTGCTTGTCTGTTGAGGTGTTTTTAGTCATTAAATACCTTTGTTTACTTACACAAATTATGGCCTAACATATTTTTGAAAATGAATGAAAAGACTTAATTTTAATTTTTTTTCTACCTCTTCATCACAGCTGATTTATCTCAGGATGCAACAAATCCTCTTTCAAAGAAGAAACAAGTATTTGTGCCTTACAGGGACTCTGTGTTGACTTGGCTATTAAAAGATAGCCTAGGAGGAAACTCCAAAACTATAATGATTGCCAGTAAGTGCTTTTAATTTACGTTTTTAAAAAATTCAAATAGTTCATGCTTAATAGGAGTGGATGTAAATATTTAGATTCCAGATGTTTTTTTAAGGCAGAACATGTTTTACACAAATTAGTGAGTTCTTTCTTTCTGAGCTTTCTAGTAACATTCTGTCTTTTACTTACATTCTGCACAGCGTAATTAAAGCTTTGTGCATCACTGGTGTGTAAATCTAATGCTGTTCCAAACGATTTTTTTTTTGTTGCATTAGTAGCAACCTGGTCTCTTTTGACATCCTTCGGCAAAGGTGATCACTTTTATGTAACCTTCTGAAAGCACACAACATTTTAACTTCTTGTCTAAATTTAATTATGATCAGTTGTCTTGAAAACTCATATGGTTTCCTTTTTACCCATAGGAAGGTCTGCAAGGATTACATAGTTTAAAACCCCACCTATGCTATATGTATTGCAGTTTTGTCAGCAACTTGGAATGGGAATTCCATTTCCAGAAAAATGAAAGTGAAGCCAGGATGATGTTTAAGGGGAGGTGAGGATTTTGGATGTTGGAAATCATAGAATGGTTTGAGTTGGAAGGGACCTTAAAGATTGTTTAGTTCCATCTGTCCTGCCATGGACAGGGACACCTTTCTCTAGACCAGGTTGCTCAGAGCTCCATCCACCCCAGCCTTGTTTTGCTGATGGGTAGGATCAGAGACACAGACACCAAATTAAGGAATAGTGTAATTTAATATAATGTAAAACTATAAACCATCACAAAAGGATAAGCTGAGCAAAGCATATAATAATTAGCAAAGAATTACAAAAGGATGAGCTAAGAAGTGCACCTAATCATTACTATGAAAGAATGCCTATAGTAGTTAAGAAAGATCCATGACCAGGTTATTCTAATAAAGATACATCATCCAAGTGTGAGAGACATCAGCTGTGGGGGGAAGCTGTCACAGGAAGAAGGACTGGAGAGCCACACCTGGTAATTGGGAACTCTGTGGTACATCCACCTCTGGCCATGAAGCTCCCCCACTCTGCTATGGCAGTGGCCCAGTTTTTATACTGTTAAACAAACAGGCTGAAATAATTTCTAATTTCATTCTCCTGTTGGCTTTCTCCCAAAGCCTGGCATGGACTCGAGGAACCAAGGGAGTTGTCTTTGATTGTAATACCTCTCCCTAATTAGGGCAGATGTTGCCTTATCAAGTTTCTAGATATGTAAAGGTAAATACATGTTTTGCCTACTCTCTTAATGACCAAATATACATATATATATATATATATATATAACATTTGGTTGAAGGGTTCATCTATATGTCAACTTTGGCTCAGGGCCTGTTGTTCAGGCCTTAATACTTCACTGTTTCAGTGTCTCACTGCTTTCTGGGTAAAGAATTTTGTCCTAATATCTCTTCACTTTTAACTTAAAACCATTTGCCAGCCTAGGATGCAGCAGGCTTTCTGGGCCTTGAGCACAGACTGCTGTTTCATGTTCAGCCACCAAAAAGAACCCCTAAATTCTTTTCTGAAGGGCTGCTCGCAATGAGTTCTTTTCCTAGTCTGTACTCATGTGTGGGATTGCCCCAACCCAGGTGCAGCACCTTGCACTTGGATTTACTGATCCTCACTGAGTCCCTGTAGGCCCACTTCTCAAGCTAGTCCAGGTACCAGTGGATGTGAGGAGAAGGGCAACTCTGAAATTTCTCTTGCCCTTTCCTGCTCAAATGAAATGTGGTCTTAACTGGTGCAGTCTCCTTTTGAGAATGTGGGATAGCAGAATTGAGGGAATAAAATGTATCAGATCAGGTTCTGGTTCTTCAGAACCAGTCAAATTCTCTGGATAGCAGTTTCTTTTTTGCAGGATTTAGGGGATGTTTTTGGAATCCATGCCACTTGTTTTCCTCAGGAGAATCATAGTAGTGCCAATAGATGTTTGTGGACCAGACTCTGCTTTGGTTTTCTGGCTCTTTAAGTAAAGCTGTGCTGGCAACTTTTTTCTTGCTTTCTTGCAATTCCATGTTTGAGTAACTTTTTTTTTTGACAGAGGAGAAGTTTTAGAAACACAGTGAGCTTTCGGTGCCTGTACTAATGATTACAGTAGCCAGCTTCTTTTTCAGCTACTTCCTCATCTATTAGTGATGCTTCTGCTAGGCAGAGCCCTCATGGTTGATCTTTTATCCAACAGTAGAATGTTGTTGAAGGTGTTGTGGTAGAATTCCCTAACAGCCCAACAAGCTATCTGTATTTGTCCTGCCCTTTCTACAATTAAGCACCAAAAAATGCAGGAAGATCACTTTAAACTGTAGGAAAGGCTGTAGAGAAATATGTCTGATTTTGATTTGTCATATTTCTGTAACATATTGTAACATCCTTCCAGAAAGAGAATAATTGAGTAGTGGAGAGGAGACAGTAGAAAAAGCAGGGAAGTGAGTGTGAGCTAGGGGAAGTATAGGCTGTTTCCAAGTACATCTCCTTTACCTCAGAGTCTGTGCCACAAAAAAAAAAATATTTATTGTTTTTGACAGAATGAGAAAGGACAGATTATTTTAGTTGCTTAATTAGTTTTTCAGGTGTTTTCATTGTCTGATTGTCTGGATCCCTTGTTCAGATTGATCATTGAGATTTCTGGATGGTTTTCTGTGTTTCCACTCATCTATTTGCATGCTTTAATTATCTTTTTAATTTGGAACATCATATATATTGTTAGGAAAATTAAGGGAAGGGTAGCATTAGCACTTGCATTTAAATGGCATTGTTTTTCCTGGGTAGGTTGCATGAAAAATAATACTGGTTTCTCTTGATGCATCAGATAGCTGACAGTTCTGTATGCTGCCTGATGCCTGCAGCTCAGGAGAACAGCTAGGTTTGTAAATTATAGAAGCTCTTCTCTTGTTTTGGTTCTCCTGTCTGGTTATTTTTTGTTTTAATGTTTATTTTCCCTACTGTGTTTTGCCTGGAATGTCTTTTCTTTTCAAGGATTACATTGATACTTAAAAAATGTTCACTGTGTTCCCGACTGTTCTTGTAAAAAAATTGCAAGAAAGCTTGTGAAGTATTCATATAGATATTTATGTTTATCAGGGAAATATGAATGTTAAATAGATTGACAGCAAGATTTCTTTGCAACACTTGGTTGTTGGACCTGATTATCCTAATCCACTTATCTCATACAGTGTTTACTTTTGCAAAGTTACGGTGACATGAAAGTAGAGCTGAGTGAAGAGTTGGAACAAATTGTATCCATACTGCTAAATGATACATTTCTCTCTCTTCACCCACATTGAATTTATCTGACTTTTAAAATATACACTAACTTCAGTAAATGAAGCATATGATGCTAGATAAACTGCTTTTGATTTTGTGTCCTTAGCTATTTCACCTGCAGATGTCAATTATGGAGAAACTTTAAGTACACTTCGCTATGCAAATAGAGCCAAAAACATCATCAACAAGCCTACTATTAATGAGGATCCTAACGTCAAACTGATCCGTGAGCTGAGAGCTGAAATAGCCCGATTAAAAGCCCTGCTTGCTCAAGGGAATCAGGTTAGCTTTACTTGGAATTTATGTGTAATTTTCCTTGAGTTGTAACATCTATTTCTAGAATGTAATTATCTTTCATTATATTGATTTGAGTAAACAAGCTCTATGAAGCTACGAATGAATATTAGTTTCCTGATGAAATCAGTTTCCTTGTGGCCACCAGATTATCTCTTTTAAGATAAGGAGGGAAAAGATCCTCATCTCAAAGCATTTAGGTTTCTCATATTATAATCTGAGCTGGTTTGCAGTGTGCTGTGGAACAGGTATTCAATGCAGCAGAAGGAGACTGAGCAGGAACATACCTTCTGGTATCCTGATGGACTGAAGAGGTATTTTGTGTAGGATATTAAAAGATGTAGAAGGTTTAAAGTATTTAAGGTCCATAAATATGAAAGTGTAGCATATGAATGGATTTAAATAATACATTTTATTTGTGTTTGGCTGTACAGTACATTAGAAGGCACATAACATGCTAAATATGTAAAAATATTTTCAGTGGTAGTGTAAGAAAACAAAAATCATGCTCTGCTTCACTTTTGCATGATTATCTTTCTTGCTCTGTCGGTATGATCTGCTGTAAACAGTTTCTGCACAGGCTCAGCTAAGTTTAGTTTCTCCTGTGTTCCCAGGGTGGTGAAACTAAAGTAGTAATAAAGAATATCCAATTGGCTTAAGCCAGTCGTCTCTTCTACGTAATGCCATTCAGGACTGCTAGATTTCATACTTGAGCAAATAAAATTTGCGAGTGTCTGAAGTACTCCTTCAGATTTGTTCCTAGAACTGTGTAATTCTGTGTCAGATGATCTGTGCAGTGGGAAATTTCAGTTCAGCACGGATCTTTGTTAGTAGAAGGGTAGGACTTCAGCTGGATTTCATGCTATAAAAAAATTGCTGAAAAAGGGGATGGGAACCACTGTTGGAAGCAGAAATAGGTATTGTAGATGATTGGAGCAGAGACCTCTTCTTTGTTAAAACAATTAAAAAACTCTTTATGGGGTTGAATTACTTGTGTTTCTTTCATAATCTTTGGGAGAGGAAAATTAATTTATTTTCAAATTACGGTTTGATTTAGAGAGCAAAGTAGATGTAACTCAGACACCTTGTGAAGTTTGAATCCATTGACCTAGTTTTAAGCTGTAAAATAGTGGTTATTGCAAAATAAATTTGGTTCATTGGTAGGATGTGGTAGATGGCTGTGTGAGATATGATAGAGAACTTAAGCTTATTGAATTTGTGATGGTTGGTATAAAAGCAATTGTGTTACATATGCGTGGTAGTATAAATCTCTGTATAATTTGTTTGGTGGTTTTCCTTTGTATCACCAGAACACTGTATTGCAAATGCTTCTGCAGATCTGAAGATATTGGTTACCAAAATTTGGTGCTGGATTCAGTGTAGAAGGTCATATACAATGAGTACTGCCTGTGCATTTGTATTGTTCAGTAATTTTCCTCTTTTAAAGCCAGTTACTCTAAGATACAGCTATTAAAGATAAAACAGTGTACATAGGTATTAAAGCAAAATGGATAACTATTAATGCATAATAAATTTTCATGTTTTTTAGAAATATAAAGAAAGCTGTATTAGGAGCTGCCTGTTATAAATGTGTCTGGTTTCCATATGTGTGGCTGTAGCAAGTGAAAATAGTGCTCTTAAACCAATTTGTATTTGAAATATCTGCTTTGACAGGATTTTGATTATTCTGTTTACAGTATTTCAAGGTAAAATGATATAGATATTAAAGTTCAAAGGAGTTTATTCTAAAGACTCAGGAAAGTTGAACAATTGCCTTTCATTTGGTTCCCCCAGAAATTGTGACTGTTTTCTTATGGAATTAATGTTTACTTTTTATGATTTTAGATTGCACTCTTGGATTCTCCAACAGCTTTAAGTATGGAAGAAAAGCTTCAGCAGAATGAAGCAAGGGTGAGTTATAATTTCATAAAGCAGTTTTTAAACATCAAAGAAAAGGCAAGGTGGGTGTCTGGATGCAGGAGTGTTCATAATTTTCAGGATTTTTTTATGTGCGGCTTAGTTTAGTCCCACCAGCATTGCCTTGATGCTTTAAAAAAATTGTGTGAATTAGTAACTTTGTTATCCTGCTAATATAGCATTGTAACTAAGAATAAAATATATCTTTGATATTTATGTAGCAATTCTGTTAATGGAAATGAAATGAAAAGACTTACTCCCTGACCAGCTTGCCTTACAAAAAGTATGTTTGTAAATATACCAGAGAGGGAAAAGCCACTAAATTGCAGTAATGAGTAGCAAGTAATCACAGTAACAAGTATTCAGTGTGTAGAAAAAACAGCAAAAGATTTATGGGAGCATGGTCACCTCTTCTGTGCTTTGAAGTAATTTATAACTTGTGCTGTGGGGCAGGTTTTTGGAAAAGTTCAGTATTTAAATCTGGTGTGTACAAATATATTGAGTGCCTAATTAGATATCTTTCTGGGAGAGAGGCTTAGATCTAGCTGTACTTCTCAGTGTGCTTTTCACCAAGTTTTTTCAATAATCCAGCCAAGGATTGTAGAGGCTGGAAAAAATTTCCAGACAGTTTGGATAGCTCAGAGCATCCAGAAGAATCTAGATATAATGGTACTATCATTTCTCTGACTAGCAGTCTTTCATTCTTTATTGTATCATTCTGTGTTAATTCTTTTCTATATATTAGCTTGCTTTGAAAGCTGTTGCAAATTGGTTAAAAAAAAAAAGAGTAAAATTCATACTTTGGGAGAGGCAAGAGGGAAGTATATGGAATTATTCAACTACATGGCAGGAAATATTAAGTTCTGAATACTGTCAAAAGATGCTAATCAAATGTAGATATGATGCCTTTAAGAAAAAGGGCTCCTTAGCTGATTTAAATGGTAGGGTTTACACTGGTGCTGCATGGACCTTTAGAATTAGAAAATTAATGTCTTACTTTGAGAATCCTGTTTTATTTATATCCTTAGTCTTATTTTTGAGTACAAACAAAAAGCTTTTATCTAAGATAAAAGCTCAGTAGCTCAGTAATATAAATTGCTGACTATTAGCTAATTAGAATATGTTATCCATGTTCTGACAGTAACCACTGCTTGTCCTGCTCAGTAGTATTTGTCCTGCTGGGTGGGGTGTCTATCAAGCATATTTTATCACCTTTATCAGCCTTGTTAAGAGGTTATGTGATTACTATTCATGACAATTACAATAGACATAATTACTGTAAATTCTTGTCAGATGTTGAAGTGATTATAGCTTTTTTTACAATTGAATTAGTGCAATAACTAATTTGTTTGTATAAATTTAAAGACTTTATCGCCATATTTGTATTGCCTGACAAGTATATGGTGACTTTCTTTCATGAGTTGATTTTTCTTATGTAAGAATAATTTGGAATAATTTAATTTAAAAATGTTTCATTTAAAAATTGTAATTAAAAATGAAATGAAGTGTTTCTAAGCAATACAAATTGTTCTGTTATGGTGAATAGAGATGTGATAGACTTCCTTCATATTTTTCTTTAATATTTTGAAATTTATTTTGTTTTAATGTTCAGTTAGCAGCACTGGGAGTTGTAGCGATGCATTGAAAAGTTGCTTACTTGTCGTCTTTGAAATCTTGAGATACAGGTAGAGATGAGAGAAGTTTCTGTAGCTGTCATGGATTAATTTGGAGCTGATCTGCAAAGACCAAAAAAATAGCTGTAAATGGGTGGCAAATGGGGAGATGTTTGGAGCAACTGCATCCAAGACTTCTTTCTTTCTACAATGGCATTATATGAAAGTTAAATGAAGAGGTGGATAACTGCTTGATTAGGAAAGGAAGGATAAATCCTAAGCCTTCTGTTGGCCTGACCTCAGTTTGGGGGAAGGTCATGGAGTGGGTCATCTTGAGTCCAGTCACACACCATGTACAGGACAACCAGGGGAGTCAGGCCCTGTCAGCATGGTTTTATGAAAGGCAGATCCTGCTTGACCAACATTATCTCTTTCAATGAGAGGATGACAATGTTTGTGGATGAGGAAAAGGCTGTAAATATTGTTTACCTGGACTTTAGGAAAGCCTTTGACGCTGTCTCCCACAGCATTCTCCTGGAGGAACTGTCTGCTCCTGGCTTGCACAGGTGCATTGTTTCAGAAAACTTTGTGGATGGCTGAGCCAAGAAAAATGGTGGAGTTAAATCTGGTTGGCAGCCAGTCATGAGTGGTGCTCCCCAGGGCTCAATATTTGTGCTAGTCCTGTTTAATGTCTTTATTGATGATCTGGATGAGGGGAACAAGTGCACCCTCTGTCAGGTTGCAGGTGGCACTACGGTGTGTGGGTGTGTTGATCTGCTGGAGGGTAGGAAGGCTCTGCAGAAGGACTGGGGCATGCTGCATTGATGGGCTGAGGCCAATGGCATTGGGGTCAATAAGGTGAAGTGGGGTCCTGCCCTTGGCTCACAACACCACCAGGCAGCACCACAGCCTGGAGGAAAAGGAACTGAAATGTGGCCCAGTGGAAAAGGACCTGGGGGTGTTAGTTGACAGCAGCTAAACATGAGCAAGCATATGCCCAGGTAGCCAAGAAAGCCAATAGCACCTGGCCTGTATCAGCAGTAGTGTGACTAGTAGGATCAGGGAAGTGATTCTTCCTCTGTACTTGGCACTGGTGAGGACATACCTCGAGTGCTGTGTTCACTTCTGGTCCCCTCACTTCAAAAAAGGATACTGAGGTGCTGGAGTGAGTCCAGAGAAGGACAAGGAGAGTTGGGAAAGTATGTGAAGCACAAATGAGAGGGAGGAGTGGCTGAAGGAGCTGCTGTTGTGTAACCTGGAAATAGGAAGGCTCAGGGGTGACCTCACTTTCTACAACTACCTGAAAGGAGTTTGTAGCCAGGTGGGAGTCAGTTTTCTCCCAGGTAAAAAGCAACAGGACAAGAGGAAATGGCCTCAGGTTGCTTCAGGGGAGGTTTAGATTGGATATTAGGAAAAATTTCATAACGAAAAGGGTTGTCAAGTATTGGAAAAAGCTGCCCAGGGAAGCAATTGATTCACCATTTCTAGAGATATTTAAAAGATCTGTGAATGTGGCACTTCAGAGGGATGTGGTTCAGTAGTGGTTTGGCAGTGCTGGGTTAACAGTTGGACTTGATAATCTTAAGGTCTTTTCTAACCTAAATGGTTGTATACCCAGTGCTCTCTCTGTCTGTAATGCCTTTGCAAGCATCTTCTCACTTCTGTGATGATGGCAAGGAAGTGGGTAGTTTCTAAGTCACCGCAAATTTTGTTCTGGTTTGCTCCTGAAGGCTGCTGCTCTGCCTCTCCCTCTGCACGCCATCCTCTGGAGGGGATTTTTGCCTTAACATGCTTAGCTGTACCATGGGAAAGGAGCTGTCCTGTTATAGCTAAGAGATCAGTTTGTGGCAGTAGACTTTGTAGGATTGAAGCACTTTATGAAACTATTTGAAGGTAGACAATTATTTGAAGTAATTATCCCAGACTTCCATTTCATCTAACAGTGTAAGTAAGAATTTTGTGTTTTGAGGGAGAGGTATTGCAAGCATCAGTGCTCTTCTAAATGCTTAAGTATTGAACTTCACAAAGAATTGCACAAATACTTAGTACTTCTTTGAGAATGCGTTTATCAAGAACTTTGAAAGATATATGATTTTCTTCAATATTTGTTTTCTTTCATAGGTACAAGAACTGACCAAAGAGTGGACTAACAAGTGGAATGAAACTCAAGATATTCTGAAAGTAAGGCAAATAAATAAATTTTCCTCTTGTCATTTGACTTAGCTGTAGTATTTTCCCTTAAAAAAACGTTATTTTTCTAAGTCATCTTCTTTGGCTCAACTCTTTCTGTTATTCACCTTGGTCACCCCACAGTGCAAAACAGCTTTTCTGTTACAAATCTTTAAATTGCCGAATGGTTTTATTGAGTTACAAATGCAGAAAGCCTGGGCCAGGGACAAGTGGATCCCTCATATCCTGGGTATTTGTGTGGTATCAACAAGACCTATGAATAATGACTTCTTATCTTACATTGGGTATCTCAGTGCATGTGGTGCACAGTAGATACGGATTTTCCATTGTCCTAGTGAGATTTTATATTGGTATTTGGTGCATGATTAAGGTGGCAGTCTGAGGTTATATTTTAATGCACTACCTGATGATTCCAAGCATTTATACAAGCACACGTTTGCATCTCACACACACACACACAAAGGAATAATTCCCACAATTTGTTTTTTAACATGTTAACTAATATTTTCATTGCCAGATGTTTTAACTGTTCTGTTAAATAAAAATTTTGGAAACGAAGCTTAAGCTTTCATGATTTGCTGAACATAACTTTTTTGTAGTGCAATTCAAGCAAGCATTTGCAAGTAATTTTTTAATTCTCCATATCAGTGATCTCAAAGTTGATTTTTCTCGTATCACTTTTTGATTTCTTACATTTTTTTCTTCAACTCCACCACTGTCTTCGATCTGACTTCCACATGAGTTGAGTGGCTCTGGCTTAAAAATATAAATAAAGCACAAATAGCAGAGAGAACAGAGCAGGGTTGGTAACTACCTAGCAGTTGGCATGACAGAATGGACTGTTTAATGTCTATCTAGATACTGAACTGGGAATTATCAATTGCATATTCATCTGAGATGATTTGGCTACAACTTTATGTTATTTCTGTTATTTTGTTATTTTGAAGCATCCATCCATATATAAAACTTTGTTAATTCTCTCTTTATTCAAGTCTGGATTGGGAAGTCCATTGTCAAACGCAGCATTTGTGAATTTTGGTCAATTGTGGAAGTGAACATTACATTGCATATGGGAAGTTTTGAAAGCACTATGCTGGAAATGCACTGATTCATGCACCAAAGCTATAGAATCAGAGGAGGTGTTAACTGAACAATACATATAAACAAGGGAAAGCTGCATTTGTTAAATACTTGAATCTAAAGGACTTAAACACAGAAGCTGTAATTTCAGATTTTCTAGTACTGAGCTTTTTTAGCATGATTCTTGCAGCTTCTACATGAACTTCACTCTCATAGGATGATATTTGAATGTGTGAATGTACCCTATATTCCACTTTTGGATTAAAGGCAGTCAACTAAACTTTCTTTGTCCCAAACCCCCTGAAAATCTGCAAAAGATTTCTTAGTTGTACTGTTTTATTTTATGCCATTTCACTGAAAGTATCCATAGTTTTATTCACTTCTTGTTTAATGATTTGTGAAATCACTGACAGCATTTGAGTGGGAAAGGGCTTTTTGGAAGTTTGTCAGGCTGAGTTGATGCCTGTGAGAGTCTGACCAGAACAGAGGTGTCTTGGTTTAAGAGACAGGTATTTGCCAAGGAGAGGCAAGACCCCCTTTTTTTCCCGTAACCTGCTCCTTTTCAATGGCTATAATTTGAAATCAGATGCTTTCAGGCAGAAGATATGGGGATAGGAATAACAGTTCTTTACTAATATATCTAACCAGGCAAACAGCATAAAAACAACCACAACTTTAGAAATTGACAACAATACAGCTCAATTATAGTCCCTTTTGGCCACAGGCTCCTTTTTCCTGAGCTCAGTTACCGGTGCTGTGGNTAAACAATGTTAAAGGAATACAGTAGGTAGTAGGTGTTTATTAAAAGGCCTTTAAAGGATACATCTTGGGCAGTACAAGAGTCTGGCCAGGGCTACACCCAGGATGGATCCAAGATGGATGGATCTTGGTCATGATTTTTTACACTTTTGTAAGAGTTGGTCCATTTACATATTGGGGGTTAATAGTCTAATTACAGCTTCAGGTCACGAAGTTCCATCCTCCTGATCCAGTCCCTTCACTTTGCCATTGTTAATGCTTTTTGGATATTGGTTGTCCTCGATTTTGAAGCTGGAAAAGCATTTTTGTGTCAAACTCACCTGTGAAGAGAACCTACCAACACTTAATATGAAGTTCAGAGTCCCACACCAAGTCAGCACAGAATCTATGAAATATGATGGCTAAAACTTAAGGCATCATCTCCCCCGTTTAGACATCAGAATCCCTGGAAAGCAGATTTGACTTTATAGAGAGCAGTGGTGGTTTATGTTAAGGATTCTCTGTGAGTTCACTGGGGTTTTTGTTTTGTAATTTATGTCCCTCTCTTGCACACAGAGACCACACAGAGACCATTGTAATTTGTAAAAACAGATTGTCTTGGCACCCTGAGAAGTGAGACTGTTTTTGTATGTCCACCTGAACTCACAACTGCTACTTTCCCCATGGCCATAATTCAGTAACTGTCAGGATATTCTTCACTAAGGTACTTAGAACTTCATGTTTGTATTATACTTAAAACCTTCTTTCCCTTGCCTCCCCCTGGTTTTGCTATCCTGAGATAGTTGGTGCCTTCCAATTCCTGCCCTGCAACAGGCTTGGAAAATTAAAAACCATTTGCTTTTCAGTTTCTATCACTTTTTGCTCCAAATCTTTTAGGCATATGCCTGCAAGATGCAAGTTTGTAGCTGGATGGGATTCCCTACTTTATTGTATGTAGTTACGATTTTTGTACTAAGTTCTAAATATTGAAGTTCACATGGTTTTGAATTGTTCTCACAGGCTGATGGGAAAAATCTGTTAATGTTTAAATCCAAAATAAGTGAAAGGATTTTTCATAAGCCTTATGAAACACAAGTAAGAATCACAGGGCATGCTGGTGTCTTCCACTAGATCAACAGATACTGCTGGAACAAAGTTACCTGGCTTTCACTGAATACAGTGCTTTCATCAAGCAAAGATGCCTGACAAAGAAACAGTATTTTGGAGGGAAGATGTTCCTTAAATTTTTTCACCCTAACCATTTATTTTGAACCTTGTTTAAAATTAGACCAGCAGCATCTAAATGCTACCTTGAAAATAATCCATAGAGAATGGAAAATATTATCCAGCTAGAAAGTAAGGAACAGAAAATACCATGTGAAAGCAAGTTTTCGATAAAAAATATTTGGTGGCTTAAAATTCAGTTATTCTAGTCAGCACTGTACCATATGTGCAGCTGACATGTGCGTGCCACAAATATGCCTTATTTCTGTTGGTAGCTTTTACCCCTTTGACATTTGTGTGTAGTTAACCTGAAGTGTGTATGTTGAACTATCCTATCTGCAAATCTTGTGAATTTTGGATTTGAGGTAGTGTGCAGTGGTCTGAATGCCACTATCAGCTGTGAAATCTTGTATAGTCCTTCATTCTGTTGATGACAGATTGGACAGTATCTTGGGCTGAGGATGGTAGCACTGATAGTGTACTCTTTTTCTTTCGTGGTTTTGGAAGAATCCTTTTTGGAGGGTGACTGGCTTCCTCCGGAGCCTGAATTGTTGTCAACTCACACCTAAAGCCCAGATCTTCTCATTTTCTATATTCAAAGCTTAGGACATTGCATATATCAGAGTTTAAATCTGTGCTGATTCTGTATGAAGGATTCTTTGTTGTGTAGCATGGAAGGTTCTTGATATTGTTGATCTGCCTGAAGTGCCAAGCATTGTTTCTAGTAGTGATGTTTGTTTTCATCCTTGATCGTCTCACTGTAATATACTTACTTAGTATTACAATCTGTCACCTGTCCTTATTTTTAATACAAGCAAGAATATTTTGATGCTTTATAAATTTAATTAATATGTGGATGATGCTTCACAATTGGGTAAAATACTGCATCAGAACCCAAAGTAATAGTGTTTAAGTTCACAGGCTTTGGGTATTTCTTTAAATGTCACCAAAGGATTGCACCTTACAGAACCGTGTCACTTTACATTGCTTCTCTGTCTTCAGATGTCTTGCAGCCTCAGCACTTAACTGGAGCATTTAGCTTTCATCTCAAGCTCATTGGATCTTTGTGTGAATTTTTTTTTTTCCTTCTCCTAATGTTTTTCATATATATACCCAAAAAGAAGAGGAGGAGGGAAGGAATCCTGTTTTCTCTTTTCCTTAGTTTAGTCCTTTTTGTACTGTTCTGCTACAGATCAGTTGTGGGGTCTGTGATGTTAGGGTAACCTATCCAACTTTTGATTTTTCTCTAAATTGGTAATTTAATTAATTGGTACAGAACTTCTTTTGATGTGACTGCTTTATTTGACTGCATATGTTGTCATTCTCCTAGAGATCTTTTTTTTTTTTTTTAGTGTCACCTTTTTTTGTCATCCTTTGTGCATGTTTCAATTTTTTTCTCTAACCTTTAGCAACTTTTAGATTAATCTGTTTTCTAAGTGTACACTCCTGAATAGTTCTCTTCTGGTTTTTCTTCCCAACTTTCTTTTAAATTTCTTTCCATTTTTCTGTTTGTGTAGAAATTGGTATGACTTTGAGATGTTGCCTTTTTAATGTATGTCATTTGTAGCTAGTGTAAAGGTATTTAAATGCTCTTTTAAAAATTATTTTTAATTTGAAGTAGATTCAAAGTTCCCTTTTATTTGCTTATCCTGTTGTTTGATTCTAATCATGTTGTTAGCTCTGTGTTGGTGGTCAACTGATGTCAAAGGATGTAGAGAGGATCCATCTTCGGAGTCTGTTAAAGGACAGGGTTCTTTTTTCTTGTGTGTACATGTCTTATTCTTGTGATCAATAGTTTAACTAGTCACTACTTAATTGGCTTTGTCCTGTTGGATTTAGTGACACCACCTCACTTGCATCAATAATACTAATTCTGCTGCAGCCCTTTACCACATGGTAAGCAAATATGTTATTGAACACTGTTTACTGATGATTTATTGGAATATTCTTTTTCTTTTTTGTGCTGTTTGGATGACTCCTGGTAAATAGTGCATATTTATGCCTTAACAGTGGTTGTTCCTACATGAGGAAGAAAACTGTATGAAAACTGCTTATCTTCAAGCATTAAATCTACTGTTGGTTTATATCATGCCTCTTTTGGAGGAAAATGAAATCCCCTCGACTTGCCATGAGGAATAAATACAGACTAAAACCAAACAATTATTTTGGTGGATATACTCATGTTAGCAGGGGCATTTTCTTTCTTTAGGAGTCTTGGCTATAGGCAGCAAAGATACTAGGAGACTAAAACTCAGAGCAGTTTGTTGCTCGTTATGAGGTGTAGATAAGGGTGACACAAGCAAATACATTTTATTTTAACAATTTGCTTTCCATAGTGGCTTACATACCATAGTGAACTCTGTCAAGAGCAGTTTGTTGTGTTCTATATAAATGCTGCATTTGTCTACGTTTATTTTCATTTCCAGATAATCTTGAAACCACAGTTGCTGAAAGGTATTAAAACAGTATTGTCTGAGTTCTTCTGCCTGAAAGCATCACCATTTTGCTGTTTTGTGCCCTGTTGTTACTACCTATTAACCATGAGCCACTTGTCTGCTTTTCCTCCTCTCCTTTGTTTTGTGTTCTGCTCCAGTATGTTTCTCTTTGATGAGCATTTGTTTTCTTCATTCTTTTATGTCATTGCTTTAACAAGCACAGTCCTCAGGTGAGAAGTGCCCTCAATTAGCACATTCTGCTTTCACCTAAAATTCTAGTGTCTATTTCCCCTTTTGATGGTGGCAGGGTAGAGGAGTTGTACAAGCTCTTGGGCTCCTGGAAAACAAACTGTAGAACTTCTAAAAAGTAAATAGGCTTTAATCCTGCCCTTAAAAAGTGCATGCGAGTTTTAAAGACCTCTGCTCACATGACCGTGGAGAACAGCTTCTAAAATTGGTTCTATTTACAGGTCAAATGAAAAAAATAGAGTTACAAGACTGGTATGCATTTGTATATAAAACAATGTCTACATGATACTATATTTAAGCCATTCACAGCTTTGGCATATGTGTTTATTTGTATGATTGACAGGAATTGTTTTAAATTTTCAGTATTTCAGTAAGTGAATAATTTTGTAAACTTGTTGTTAGTTAGACATAATGGCGTTGCATTTTGGTTTTAATGTCTCTTGTTGGCCGTGTTTGCAGCCTGTCTATTTCTGAAGGGAGAATTACATCTGTACTTTGACTTGAACAAATCTTATCAGATATTTTATAACTTCTTTTACATCTGTTTGTATTGAAAACTCCTATTGCATGCTTCCAGTTTTTGTTTCCTTTCTAAAAGCTATGTCAACTGCTTGAATTTTTAAGAGGTTTAAAAATCTCTGCAAAATTAACACAGGATTGCACAGCTATGGAGCTGGTATAAAGGATTTAAGTCAGATGCTGCTGCTGAATTTGTTTTCTTTTAGAAAGATTCATAGACTAAATAGAGTAGCAACTCTGTTCCTAGGGATATTGGCTTTCTCAACAGTTCTTTGTCCTCCAACAATTATGTAATATATGTTCATTTGGCAAATTGAATTTGTATGGAAAAGAAAAATGGACATTCACATTAAATAGTTTCTTATTAACATATGTTTAATAAAATTGTCTTCAGCTGGTTTGTGAATGCTGTGCAGAGGTAAAGATATTATGAAAGTTTTAAGAGGGCTGATGTTAATTATTCTTGTTTACCTTGGTCAGTAATCACTCAATAAATGAAAATAGCATTTTTCCTCTAGAAGCCTGTGGTTTTGACTTCTTGCACTAGATGTCACTGCAGATAGAATAATCAGGTTCTTCTGCATACTTAATTTAATGCAAATATTTTAAGGGAAAATGATTTGCAATATCTTGAATTTCATTGCTGTTCGCATCCACTAAAGTAAGTTTATGAGAATGCCAAAACATTGCTTTAGGAGCAACTCCTGAGGAACCTGAGTAACTGTTCTGACAAAACACTTCTGAAAAACAATTCACAGTTGTAATGCACTGTAAAGTGATTATGTACATTAAGATTTATTGTAATTATTTTTCAGTGCATTTTTCAACCCTCTTTTTCAACTGACAGTATATCTAGAATGTTTGACAAATTTAGCTAAAGCCATTAAAATATATTTATTTTCTTAAATTTGTATCCTTGATATTTTAGAGATGTAAATGATCAGTTTCTGAGAGAGGCAGTGTATTTTATTTTATCAGGTAATACAGTTGAGAAGGGAAACAGGCTTTTGGACATAGAGGTCTTTCACCAGGCCACTTCTGCTAATTACTTCCACTGGATATTGCAGTTGAAACACCAGTGGCAATGATATACAATTCCTATTTATAACTGCTTCTTTTAACATTTTTCTCTTGATTAATTACTTCTGTAGGTTTATAATTGAGTTTTGGTACATGAAAATTTAATAAGTTTGTTTGTTTTTTTCCATCTTTTTTTTAAGAAACTTATCTGACAACAACAGAATGTTTACTGTTCTTGGTCTTTTTACATTATTTACCCACAGCTCCTGCCTCCTGAGCAGTGATGAATAATACCAAGTTTAGCTCTCAGTTTTATTAGAATTTGTTTTCTTATACCCAGCCTTGTGCATGATGTATTTATTTCCCAAGTGTAGCAGTTACTAGCAGTGGTTGTAGTTAAAACATCATATATTCTGGTCAGAAGATTTCTCCTTTGGAATATGAGTTTGGAGAGAGGTTATCCAAACAGGATTTGTTTTACCTTAAAAGGGACATTGTTTTTTCATACTATATGACTGAACAGATGCCATTATTAAGTGATGATTATTACTTTACCTAAGTAAGTTTGTCCGTTTCATCTTTGGCTTGCTGTAGTCAGAGCATGAAAAAAGTCCTGAATTGGCAACTGCTGCTACTCATCTACTGTAGCTCTTTCCCTAATAGCAGCAGTATTGAAAAGATCCCAGCCACCTGAGGAATGCTGAGTGCAGCACTCAAAAGTAGATTTCAAAAGGAATAATTGTCTAATTTCAAGTCTTTCTCCCACCTGTGTTCATCTGATGAAGAAATCTTTTTTGCTTGCAGATGTTATAGCTGCTTGTGATGCCTTTCTGGTGGACTAACCACTTTTAACTTTCATTTTCTGCTAGAAAGTTGTGATTAAGAAATGCCTAATGCTGCTGATTGTTTTTTTAATTTCAATTTTAAACTGTTTTTTCCACTTGAAACCAGCTGAGCCATAAGAAAAGCACAACTGGGGACAACTGTTTCTGAGCTCACTAACCACTGATTAAGCCAGGGTTGAATAGTTTGGTTGATAAAGCTATGCATTTCAAAAGAGGCCCTCCAGTGTCTAGGAGTAGCCACACTGCCAAATATTTCACTGCCCTCCTCCTTCCAAGTGGGGCCCTGCATTTGTAGATTATTCAGGCCATGCTTAGCTTTAATGCATCTCTAGAGCTTGTAGGTGGTTTTCAAATGAAAGGGAGTCAGACAGAATGGGTTGCTTTTGAAATCCTTTCTACAGTTCAGATACCACTTGTTCAACAATTCTTCCTGGGCATTTGTTCTGCTTTCCTATTAATTATCTTGTGCCAGGAAGGTGGTCTAAATTGAAATCAGTGGAAGCTCCTGAAAGAAGAAATATATACTAAAAACGATTTCTCCCTAAGGATCAGCAGAGAAGTATTAAGACAGAGACAAAATGTAAATTTCTCTTTGGATTTTGCTGTGGGATGGGAAAGAAGCATTCCAACATCAGTAGTTTAGATGAACCCCAAATTTCTATCTGCCTCACAAACGAGGTGATATGAAATGCTGGAACAGTTTTATTTTGCTGGTGTTTTTAGCAGTATATTTAGGAGTTTATTACTGTGTGATTCTGATACCTTTGAGTGCATGGTACTATTGTGCACCTGGCTTTGCATCTTAAATGACAGCTGGGCAATAGCCTTGATTCATAGTCTTAAACACAGGTGGCAGCACGGACTGTGGCTGTTGCAACCAGTCAAGAATGTACATCTAACTATGCATATTCCTCTGCAAAAGTCTTGTTTTTTCTCCTTGGTGGTTGTTGCTTGTCAGTATGCATAGCCCTTCTTCTTTCTCCAATTTCATTCAATAGCATGGGTTGCATGTCAATCTGGAGGAAGAAATTCACAGATTTAAAGCAATCTATTACTTTAGATTAATCTCTACAGAAGTAGAGATTAATATCTAGGTAAACAGTAAACAGAACTCTAGATAAGTGAAACACTTAATTCTCCCATTGCCCTGGAAACATGCAAAAAATAGCAAAACAGCTTTTAAAATTAATAAATATATTTGCTATGAGCCTAGTTTTTTCCCTTTCTATATTTCCCTGATTCATTTATCATCCAGCTTTAGCAACAACTGAGGTAGGAGTCCTGTAGCTAATAGTCCACTGTTTTCTTGATTCATTCCCAGAATAAAGTCTATGAAATAAATTATTTACAGGTCCTGTAGAAAATATAGTATCATGTAATTAAAGGCTGTTTTGTAATGCATATGGAAGAAGAGATGAATGAAAATAGCCTGTCTCTTTGTCTTCCAGCTGGGCCTTTTCCCCTTTTTAGATATCAGCATGAAGAATACCAAGGATGGAGTTGCTGTCTCCTAGCTAGGATGTACAATATCTTCTGTTTGGTAGTAATGGCAAAGGAAGTCTTGTTCTCTGCCCCAAATGTCAGTGTTGCTCTGTGTAGGCTTACTTGCCTTTTGAGACTAGTGTGTGCTCAGTATGTTCACACATAGGAGACTCTGAAGCCTCCTCCACTTGGGACAAACCAAATTTGTTCTGGGTGCCATACTTCTTGAAACAGAAGAATATTTTTCCCTTAGACCAGGCTAGCAGGGACAGAAACCAGTCTGCAGCAGATGCTCCAGCATGGAAAATAGCGGCTTTGATGGTTTAAGTTTTATAAGCCACTGGAAAACAGGATTTTACAGGCTAGTGTCCAGAAAGCCAAAATAGAACCTCTGCTTACAATTAGGCAAATCCTGCAGCTCTATTCAGGGGATTTTCCCAGATGTCAGAAGTAGTTCTGCCTGTATAACAAAGTCTGAAGTGTCAAGGACCAGGCGTTTCTGCTTAAGTTGGTAGTTGGAATTCCAGGAATGAAGGCCAGATTTCCTGAAAAATAATTTTGAATATTGAAGCCAAGGCTTCCGATGGAAATTCTTGCAGCACATTAAATGTAGAGTGGGTGCCACCCACAATAGTAGGGTTTCTGTGTATTAGTAGCCAGCTGTATGTCACCAGTGAGCTCGTGTTCCAAGAGGGAAAGAGAAATAATGTGAAATGGAAAAGGTAAGGCAACCACATGAGACTAAGAACTGTTCCTGTAATTTCTTTATTCTTTACAGGAAGTGCATCATTAATTTTCCATCACTTTAGCTTCACTGTCTTAGCAGATGCTCATTTAAGCAGTTCTGCATTCTGCATCTGCCTTTTTGACTGCCATTTGTTGCAGAGAGCTATTGATACCTCTCTGAGATCCTGCAGGAGCACCTGCATTTTCCCAGTAAGCTGCTCACAACAAAACAGCAGTTTTCTGATCTTGCTTTTTGCAGACTCTTTAATTGGCATTTCTTACTTGATGAGGGTGCTGTGATCTAATGCTCTGAGAAATGGGGGAAAACTGCTTAGGAAGTTTCTACAGTGGTGGTTTTCTTTGTGGTTTTGTATAGTAGAAGTTTCTTCATCTCAGAAGAATGAAGTGTCTTACTTCTACTAAATCTTTTGTTTTAAACGCACTGTAACCAGTACAGCCAACAGTATAGTGTTAATTCTTTGTTCCATTATCTAGAGGGAGAAGACGTAATATGAGTTTGTGCCTTATCCAACATCTATATGCACAAGGAAATCTATATCCCCTTTCATAATTGATGGCTATATAAATAATTTATTGCCTATAAAGAAAGAGCATTATTTTTAATTTTCAAAATTGTTTTACTGAAGTCCCAGGATTTTTCCAAATGTAACTTCATCATGTGCACAAATTATAAAGCATACACCTCCACTGATGGCATTTTCCATATCTGCTCCTCTCTTTGCAATGCCTCCCAAATAGCATGTACTACTTTTGAGGTTAGTGATTCAAAATTTATTTTGTTATTCCAGAAGCCATACTTATGTCAAACTGAAATGAAACATGGGATAGAAATTTGATATTGTATATGCAGCTTTATAAAAAATAAAAGTGTTTTAAACAGACACCCACTAAGAAGTGGAGCAGCTTCACTGATACAATACAGAGCAAAAGAGCTTTTCCTACTTTAATGTGTAGGATGTCACTTCCATGAGAATCTCAGACATTTCAGAGTTGTTTTCTTGGAACACTCTTTTTTTTAAAAACCCTGGAATTGTCTTGTCAGTCACAATTAGAGACAAGCACATTTTTTTTACTGTTAGTGTTTTGTCTTACCTGATCTGTTTATGATAAATATTTGTAAGGGAGTCAACCTATAGAACAAGAAAGGTGTTCATGTAACCAGTTTTCATCCAAAAGATAGGAAGCTAAATACTCAGCTGTGCTTATTCCTTCACCTTTTAAGGAAATACTGCTAGTAAGCCCAAACCAGATTTCCATCTTTTGAAATATTTTTTACTCCTCTCCTACCTCTTGTTCCTCTTGTTCATAAAGTAAATGTTTTCTCATACTTTGAAGTTTCCTTGTTCCTCTTTTAGTTCTTTGAGCAATATTTTGCATAGAGAAATCTTTTTCCATATTCAACCTTCTTATCAATAACTTCCCTAATGCTTGTATTTCTAGGGTTTCTTGACATCCATTTCCAGCATTTTCTTATATTGGGAGGTTACTAGGTTACTATGTATATGCTAGTTGTCTGGAGAACTATTTATTAAGTGTCTGTCTATCTTCTGGATGGCAAGGCAGCATTCAAAAGTAAGGAGTGGGTCTGTGTCATCTCTTTGGCCTTTAGTAGTTTAAGCCCTCAATGCAAGTGTGAAAAGCTTTTGTCCACAAAAGTCACATATGCATTATCTGGTGTGCAACAAACCAATAATTACACGCTAGAGAGAGACATTGAACATTTATTTCAGAGTTGAACAACCCTGAGTGCCCCGTGATATTCCACAAATCAAACACACCAGCTGTCAGAGCTTGTTACTATTTATACATTTTAACAAACAAAGGAATTAGTGTACATTGGCTACAAGTCACCTAGTTCTATTAATTAGTATTCCCTCTTCTATTGGTTAATGATTCTCTCACTTCCCATGTGAATTAGTCTGCATGCTCAGGCTTTCTTTTCTTTTGAGTCTCTGGATTTCTAGGGTTGGTAGTTGTGATCTGCCCCTGCTGAAATAACGTTTTACCCAGTCGAAGCTGGTTTCAGCACAATTGGTGAGTTGGTTTCTTAGTTTCTTTCTTATCTTGGAGTTTCTGCCACATGTCCTTGTGACCCATAAATTTTGCACTCTCTGGGCCCAGTTAAAGTGTTATGTCCTTCTTCCCAAGGTTTGTTAACTTCCCCCTAGGTTTGAGGTCACTGAAGCATGTCAGCCCTAAATCTTAACTAGGCAATTTTAGCAATGAGAACTTTATTTTTCTAACACCTGGTCATCAGTTAGAGCTAATTTGCTACTCTCTGATTTACAGGTTAGATTTCTCTTCTTGTTGATTAGGTTTTGAAAGGGTAACAAAGATTAAACATTAAAAGACATACTTTCTTGAGAAAATTTTGCACATTCCACATTTTGCAATGCTCTGAACATATCTTTGTTGTTTCCAGATATTTTTTCTGACTCTTGTAGGTTTTTCCAGTTGGTCCTTAGAAAGATTGCTTTACTATGCAGAATTTTTTCTTCTGGTACACTTACATGTTTTTCCCTCTGAGTATGAAAATGTTACTGAGACATAGTATAGAGTATACTGAACCCTGACAATTTAATGTAATTTAATATCCTTTTCTTTCCACTACAGTCTTCCCAGAAGGATACAAAAATGTCTTGTTGTCAGTGATTGATTCATCCAGTAAGAGTCTTGTTAAAGAGATTCAGTTTTATTTATTGGTAATGGGGTAGTGTTTCAGGTTATCCCTATTTTAGATACTGAAGTATCAGTGCTTGAAGATATTTTAGGTGTTTAATTCCCATTTTTTTGAAGTCGATTTTGTTGTATGAATATATGAAAAACACAGGGTTTAGACTAAATGCTATGGGGCACTTAATTTTTTCTTTTCCCAAGCACAACTTCCTTCTCTGTGAAAGAATCTCTTTGTTTTGCAGGAACTTTTTCAGCAAAAGACTTGTGGTTTCAGGCAACTTCTGGCCTAGTAATAGTTCATCCATGAATACAATTTCTATGTCTGGAGATTTTGCCCTTATGTAAATACAGAAAACATAATTAGAACTAACGAATCCTCAACGGACCAGACAAGGGCTTAATCATCTTCAAAATGTCAGCTTCTGTAGAAATTTATGTTAAATATATCCACATTTAATTTCTTTCAAAGTTCTATTTGCAAGATATGGACAAATATAGGGATAATTTTTACGAGAGACGGGAACTACTGAGAGATGTTGTAAAAGATGGTTTGTTGCTTTATGGCATTATCAGTCTCATGGAATGGTGAGACATTAAAGGTGTTGGATCCAACACTATAACATCATAAACTGATCTAATTTTCAGTTAAAATGCCTTCTACAAAGTTCACTAGCAGCTTCTTACACCAATCATTAATTGCTTTGTCTTTCATGGCTTTTCCACAATATGTCATTTTTCATCCAATTGTATAACACTTCATAAACTTAGATTGATGCATTTTAAACTTTCAACCAACTTTATAACAGGTTCTATTGCTAAACTTTAAAATCTTTTGCTATCTTACGTAACCAATTGCTTTGTTTACATAATAGATATTTCTGTTTGCTTAAAACACATTTCTACTTAAACTACAAACTTACATTCTTGTTTCATGTCTGTTTCACTTTAATGTTCTAATTCTCCAAGTCTTCTCCAACAAACATTGTATTTGTCTCTAACTCTGAGCCTATATGCAGAAGGCCTTAGGAGCTTTCTGTACCTGCATTTCCCACAGACAAACTGTTCCTGAAGGATTTGTTCTGAATTTGTTTAATTCAATTATCACATTTTCTCTATGGTACCTGAACAGACACCGCTCTTCATCCTTGACTGTCAAAGGTTGCAAGTTTATTTTTGTTTTCAGCTGTTTTTTATTGCCCCTTGTTCTTACTTCGTTGCTGTGTTCACAGAGCATAAAGAAGCAAATCTGAGATGGGTTATATTTCAAGCCATCAGGAATAGCATTTCAACTTCTTTGTAGCAATCCAAAGGTACTCAGACCTTTGATTATCTGAAGAAGCATTTTGATGCTATAAGAAGTGAAATTGGTTTATTACCTGCCCTTGGAAGCTTCTTAGCATCCTCCCTCATTTGCATTCCTGTGCTCAGGCTACAGTATCAGAGCCTTATATTTTTGACTATGTAATGGCATGGTCAACACAAGGATTTGACAAGGTGATGCATGGAACTCTGAGCAATGTGGTCTAATTGAAGGCGTCCTGTGAGGGTCCCTTTCAACCCAAATGCTTCTATGATTCTATGATAGTAGGCCAAAAAAGCTGCTGATGTGACTCATGAAAAGAACATATTTGAATCTGCTGAAAAGTGATGATTTGTCTGTCTTGTTTTTTTCCAGTTGAATGTGGAGATGTTTGTTTTCAAGAAGAATTTCAGGTCAAGGGAAACAATTCAAAATCCCATCTTCCAGGCATCATACAAAGTTTGATTGCTCTAAGGAACAAAATAAACTATACAGAAACTTAAAAAAACCCAATCAGGATACCGGATTGTGCATTATGTTTTCCGTGAAGGAATAGGATGTCCATAGTTGTCTGGGTTGTTTGCCTTTCTTTTTTGTTTGCTTGTTGGTGTTTTGTGTGTGTGGTTTTTCTGTTTGATTGGGTTGTTTTTTTTCCCCCAGTGGGATTCACCTGTTATTTGTATTTCTGTGGTAACAGGTTTTTGATAAGAACTTAGAAAACCAGACTTGGAAATTTTGATATGCCAGTTGATCTGCAGAATTTGTTAATTTACTAGTTACATGCTGCAGGGATAATCTGAATTTTGGGGAAAACAGTGAATCTTATTCTCAGGCAGACTGTCACATTAACCAAGAATTATCTGTGTGAAAGATGAGAAGCATATAGTTTCAGTTTTCTGGTGTTCATTTGAATTGTTAATTGCCCCTTATAAGAAAGCACAGATCCATTTGTCTTTTTGGTTGCATATCCCAACTTTGCAAGGAAAGCTTTTTCCTTTGAGAAGTGCAACTGATAATGTGGTAAGTATGAAGTCACACTTTTGAGAAGCTGAAATGTAGATATTTGAAGTGCCCAGCTGGTTTACAGTAGTCTGCCTGCCATTTGCCTCTGTTAATAGTCTTTAATTATGTGATCACCTTGCTCTCTCTTATTATTTCTTTCTCTGGTTTCAGTTAGTGGAGAGATGGCTGCAAAATCCAGCATGGACTTATGAAAGGAAGGAGGCTATGGTCTGATTGACCTTGATGGATTCCCAAGATACAGTCGTATATAGGGAACATAACAGAAAGGCAAAGGAGGATTTTAAGGTTAAGATTCTATTAACCCTTGGAAATTGTATCTTACTGTATCCCAAACCCAGGGAAATTTGAGAGGGTTTCCTCCTGAGGAATTTTCTTTTGGCCATTTTTCTTTAAAGTTGCTAGTCTCTTAAGACCTAAATTGATTAGCTGAATTTAAACAGTCATTAATACTTTTAATTGAAATATGCCTGGGAGAGAATTTGGTTATATTTGGTTTTATGTTCAAATCTCTGTAGTTTTGTCTAAGTATAAGCTGCTTTACACAGTAAATCTAAAAGTTTCCTCTATTAATAAAATAACATATTTAAAAGTTAAATGCCATAGATGGCTTTTGGTAAGGCAATATCAAAGCTTGTCCTGGTTTCTAAAAGTAGCTTTTGTTTCCTGGTGATCTTGTTGGTCTTAATACACCTGTCACCTTGTTTCCATTAGGAAAGGATGTATTGTACATGTTAAAATTCAAGGTTATTTCTGTGTCACATAGTCCTTTTTGGCAGCATTTTTGAAAGAGATTTTTCATGTGCTCCTGATTATGATAATGAAGCATTTGAATGAATATTTCAAACATCTTTTTGTTTAAATGGTTAGATTTAGACCCATTGTGAGGTCTTCTTTAACTTCTGAAATTATGGAACTTGGCGTCCTGTCTGCCTCAAAACTTAGGAATGAAAGAGGTGATCTCCTCTCCATCTGTTAGGCTGGTGATACTCATTTGCCAATCATTAGAAGTCATTAAAAAGTGCTCTGTTTTCCACCATATCAGTGCATTAATCCTTTATTTTGAAGTAATTTACATAGTGGAATGAATCACCTCCAGTATATCTATAGTTTTGAGGTGCAGTAGTACCTGTCAGTAGCCACTGAGGATTCAGGTGAGAGACAAGGCTGCCATGATAGACAGCATTTGGACACTCATGTTTTCAAATCTCAGTAAAGTTTAAAAAATAAAACATAAAGCTTTTCCACTGGGGAGATAAAAACTTGCTTCATTTCTTACCATGTGCAAATACAACAAATGCCATACCTCCTTTGGAGAACACGACTTCCTCTTTATTATTTTAGAATAGCTAACAAAAAGTATTTCCCTGAAGGTTTTTGTCAGAATGCAAAAAAGGTGACAGCTATATCCAAGTTAAAGTTCAGATCAGTTAGCAAAATGTAATTTTCAGTGGTTGCTTCTTGAGCTTTGAGTAGTTTGCTTTGCACTTTTTCCCTAAAGGTACAGCAGGTTTGCATCTTTCAAGGAAGCCTTATTTTCTGTTAGTATTGGCAAAGCTGTGCTAGTTTCCTTTCATTGACTCAATGGGCCCTAAATTTTAAAAATACTCAAGTGTGGCAAAAATGCAATCTGCTAAGAATGCCATAGTGTATTGTAGTCTAGATTACATAGTACAGTGCAAGAGATTCCTCCCTTCTGAATTTTTATGTTCAATTTTTGCTGAACATACCAAAAAAAGTGATGGGAACTATACCCTTCAGTCAGTATTTGGGATGTTTGTCTTGGCTATGAAATATGATTTCAGTATTCATGTTTTTCATTAAATATGATAATTCTTTTGACCTTAATATTAGGGACTGATGCCAGATTACAGATATCTCAGTATAGGTTGCTTTTATTTAGTTTATTTTTAAAGGACACTTCCCTTTGATTCATATGGTACCTATTTCCTGTCACTGAATTTCTGGATTTATACTCTTATCATCTTGTCCTTTCCCCTTATTTTGTGTTTATCCTCTTTTTCAACCTACATTTTTAAAGGATGCTGTGATTTTGTTTGGCATCTGTGCATGTGATTCATTATTGTGTATAATTGAAGTTGAGGTCATTTTACTGCAATTACAGCAGAAGCATTTGGTGTCCTCTTATGTTGTCCTTTAAAGCAGTTTAATTACTGTACTGGGCTGTTGCAAGTTAGAATGATTTGTTAATTTTAATTTCAATTTATTAGTGAAAATTATTAAAATAACTTTCATTATTAAAATTGTGAAATGAACTGTAGTTTCATTACATGTAATAGCAGGACATGGACATTTCCTGTGTATCTTCTGGCTTTCAATCATTTTACTAGAAATTATTCAATTTAGAGAATTCAAGCCAATTGACAGTATACTGTGTATATTTATACAGTTTATATATATATTTTTATACACTTTGGTTGTATAATATTAATGATAGAATTGGAGTATATTTTAGATGAGATCTATTTCACTGGAATTAGAATAAGGGGAAGAGGTTTTCTTAAGGAAAGTTCAGTTTCCCTAGCTGAGTTTACCTGCTTTAAAAAAGAATAGTATCAAAAATCCTAGGCACTTTATGATGGACAACCAGCTACTGATGCTATTTGTGCCAGCTTAACGCACCAATTATTTTATGCTTTGAGTACACAAAATCAAACTGATAGCTTTTAAAGGGCACTTTATCCTGTCTTTTTGTAACATCGTCAAATGTTTGCCTTGAGATCAAATGGAATATATTTTTTATGATTTATGACCTTTTAATAGGCCTTTAATTTGCATTAAAAGTATCACCTAAGTGACAGCTTATATTTTCTTTAACTGACCTAGTACAGCCTAGCACATAATGTCTGGGAAAGACATTGAGGTGATTATACCTTCATGTGTTTCCAGAAAAGTCGTTATAAACTCTGTTCTCAAAATAAAATTAATTAAAAACAATTTGCTAAAATATTACCCTGTGGAACTAAGCATTTAAAGCTAAATGCAAATGTTGAATTCAGAACTGTTGCTCTGACTTATGTTTACGCTGAAGTGAATAGTGAAAGGAGTCAAAAACTTGACTGATACTGCCTTCTGCACAGCTTATATTTGCTGGACTGGGGAAGAAAATTTAAGTTGCTTTTCTTGAGAAGACTTCTTTGAAATGGTGTCCTTTTTTCTGCCTTGTCTTTCAAAATCAGTCATAACTGCCTGCAAATCTCTTGGGTCTTAAATAGTAATTTCCTATTTAATGAATATCATGTTGTCTGTAGTCTGTGATTTTTTTCTTGAGCTGGCTGATCCTGGTTTCTCTGCTCAGTATGTGCTGGATCTAGTTCTATGTAACAGTAATCCCTGCTGGAAACAGCGTGGGAGTGGTTCTCATCTTGGTGGATATTGGTGGAGCATTTGACCCTGGGATGTATAGGAAACTATTTCCTTATTTATGGAGTGTGGATATAAGGATATGAATATAATAAAAATGCTTATACAGAAGATGTGATAGAAGCAGTGGTACAGAGGGAAGGGAAGTTTGTAGTTGTAGGGGTTTTGGGGAGGTGGCCTTGGAGCACGTTTTTGGGCTTAATCATGTTTAATGGTTCCTTTATATGTGTAAACTGGTGAAGTTTGCTGTATTAAAGCTAATTTTTCTAGCAGAGCATCTGAGAGAGGATTGAGTGAGTCTAAGGATAACAGAATAGTTGTTGATGGTAAATAGTTTTCAATGCAAAAGACTTAATAGACTGAAAGAGGAGGAGGATGGCATGAGACTTTACTGTTACAAGATAGTACATCTGCATGAAAGACACATGAATCTGGAAGGATCAGACAGATACTGTGTGCAGTGAGTGGAAAAGAGGGGTGTACATAGAGCTGGCAAAATTGTATACACCCTGGGAACACGGCGTGGAAGTTGGCAAAGAAGAGCTTGAGAAAGGATGTGCTAAACGCTGGGATATGGTGAGCTTCATCATCTCCTGGGAGAAAATGCTTGGAGTCTGGCATAGTATAACCACAATAAGGAGAATAGATACCACTGCTGGCAGTATCAATGAATAAAGGCTGGAGAAGGAAAATTATTATTTCAGCTGAATGTCAATAGTGGTGCAAAGTTCATGAGTATAAACTGGCTACTACCAAGTTCAGACCAAATATTTGAAATAATTTTACATTATATAATGGATGAGAGCCTGAATGTAATCTACAAAATTACTTTTTATGGTGTTTGGGCACGGTACTTGTGACACAGGAGGTCACTTTTTGTGGTATCGGACCTAAATAAAAGGGAAAAGAGACAAAAGGAACAACAAAGCACATCGACTCCTTTTGGGAAAAGAAGCCAGTTTTATTGAACCAAGAGCCCATATTTAAAGCATGTTCCGATGCACGGAACAGAACCGTAGTTCATTGGTCCACTGGGACAAGCATCTCCCAGGATGTGTCCCACAGAAAAAACACCAGGTGTCTGTCCTTGTTGTGAATTCCTTCTTGGTTTTCCAACTTGTTTTTCACGAATTCCAACCTGTTTTTGACCATGTTATCACCTTGGGAACTTTCTCCTTATCACCCTGAGAACAGGGCAAAATTCAAACTTGTGAGAAATACTTCTCCAAGCTAATTCATTAGATGTCTCTCTGACTACAACTTTTCAGTTGCTTTTCCTCAGGTAGGAGAAATGTTGCTGGCATTTCAAGCAGAGGTAGAAATTCCTCAAGTTTTCTTTAATTACAGAGCCAGTCAAATCACTTTTCTTGTGTTTTGTGGGGCTTACTGGCTTTTTTACTAATTTTTTGCTACACTTGCCTTTTAATACTGTGAATGCAACTTCAGTAGTTGACTGTCATTTTAGAAATATAATAATTAGCATGCAATGCAGTTGAAAATTCAGTGGAGTATTCAATCTGTTTATGTAGCATTTTGTGAAGCATTATGTCTAGAATTATTCAGATAATTTATGTAAACAGAAACAGAGGTCTCTCTGCAGTATATTCCTCTTATATCCTGCTAGTTTTAATCCATTCAAAGCCTGCATTAGGACTATACCACTCAAATTATGGGAATAAGCTCCATGTAGGTGAGTTATGGTTTATTCAGCTGTACTCAATTTTGGAGTATAAAACAGGGCAAGCAGATAGCAATCCTTCTCCAGAAAACACCCCGTGCTTTCTGTGTCTGTGATTCTTGAAGTTAGGGAACCCCAGGTGATGGATACCCTGTGCCTTTGTCCACTAGTACCTCTTTTCCTTTTCCCACATTTCTTCCAGGAAATTTCTTGCAGCCATGTAAATTATTGGTGTCTGCAGTGTCCTTGTATTTAACAAGGGGTTTCTTTTTGGTTTTGAACTCCTGATGGATCAATTTTCTTTTCTACTTCTCATATAAGAAACATCAAATGAGCACTTCTTGTTTGGGAATTTTTCCCCTTGGGTTTTTTGCACATTCATCACAATCCTGCCCACACTTTTGTCTCATTTTCTTTTTGTGGAAGGGTTAACTCTAGAAACTCGAACAGAGTAGCCCTCTGAGAGCGCACGTGTATGAAATGGGTTTGAAGTGGGTTTGCCTGTATTGCCATATATTCTTTGCTGTAATCCAGCAGTACAGCCCTCATCTTCTGTGTTTGTCCAGAACCTCTGCAATGGAACTGTGATTTTAAGTCACCTGATCTTCCATAGTTCTGTGATGGTGAATACATAAATTTCTGACTTCAGTGAGAGGAGTTTTGGATTTTCACTCATGCTGATTATGGCATGACCAGCTGAGGCTGCTTCACCCTATTTCCTCTCTCTGTTTGCATAGTCTCTTTAATGCCATGTATCTGCTGGGTTTGGAAATCAACTTTTTCAGGAGCATTTGAGTTCTAAACACTGTGGAATATTTTTTTTCTCTAGGTATTAAATATTTGTTTCCAGTGATTTAAAGGAAAGGAAAAGTGTATTGAATACATAACTGGAGGAAAACCAATTAAGAATTAAGAACTTCACTTGTGTGTTGGTTACCTTTATACCTTCTATAGAGGACTGAATGTTAGTGCTGGGCCATTGAGTATAGTCAGACATTTTTGTGAACTTGGGAATATAATACCATCTTTTCAATAAAATCAAATGCACCCAAAGTTAGCATAAGAATTTTGTCATACATAGCCTGGTTAAATATTAATGCCAAGGCTTTTGACATTGCATGTTTTTGCACATAATTTTTAAAATTTGATATCATGCAAATTTTTTTTATCGTTTAAATGTAGAAATCTGAAATCATGCTAGCCAAGTAAATTGTCATGTTTAACTGAAAGTGTCTGTACAGTGTATTCTCTGGACTGTGTGCCACCAGCTATCTGTTCCGTATTTAAATAAAGGAATTGCATTTTTGCATTGTAAAGTGTGACTAAAATTGAACTCCCCTGAGAGGTTCTGTTCACTGCAGTGCACTAATTACATATATTCTTTAATATGTGCTGGAACAATAGCAGCATAATGTTTTCCTCTGCTATTAGATTGGTAAAGGAATGTTAAAAATGCCTTTTGGACCTAATTTCTTTTTTAATTTAATTCAATATCTTGTTGGCCAAAAAAAATAAAGCTGTATGCTTCTATGAAAGTGAAGTGTGTGCATTTAAAGAGATCCATTTAAAGAGATCCTGTGTGTCACAGCGGTGTTCTTTATAATGGATAGTTGTATATGATGATGGTGAACTTTTCAGCCCAAGTCTACTTGATAGATTTATTCTTTAACTACCAGATCAAATATCTGTTTAGAGGTGCCACTGTATCAGTTAATACAGTAAACTTAATACATCAGTACAGAAGAAATGAGTTTTCACAAGAGCTTTTATACCTCTCTATATAAATGTAAATGAATTTACTGTATCAGGATATTTCTGATAGCTGAGTCAGAGCTGAATTCAAAGAGACGAGAATTTAAATATGCAATATAATCTCTTTATTTTAACTTTGACTTAAAGATGTGTTTTTTTGTATTCTGTCTCAGAAATACTGAGTTTCTATTCTTCAAATGAGTCCATTTTATCTAGCAGCTCCCAAAGAAGAAAACCTTTTTCTGCTCCTAGCACAGTAGCCACTTGTACCTACTGAAGTGCTCCTTTGTGGATAATACTTGGCTTGCTTGATTTTCCACAACTTGTGAACACATCTTAAATTCTGAGGAGTATGTATACACTTTTCTGTTCAAGGATAATTCAAGCTAAGAAGCATGTGAGTACATTCAGCTTTCTTCAACTGCATCTTAAGATTTTCATAAATGTTCTGAATTAGTAATTTTTAATAGGGACAGTGACCTTTCATACTCTTGTAATTTGAGTTATGGATTCACCACTTGAAATTATGTGGCACAAATGGAAGTGAGTCAAATAGTAGATTAAACCTTGTAATTTCTCTGCCTTGTAATAGCTTCCAGACCTTCAGTTTATTTTAAAAGAGGTCTGTCCCTCTTCAGAAACATTCTGCCTATGTTGTCAAGGATGAAAGAGGGGCAGTTTGACTACTTCGTTTGGACCGCTTTCTTTTCCTTCTCTCACTGTTAGAGAACAAAGTAATAAAGATTTATTGCTAGTGATTTTTCTGTGATTTCCTTTTGGGGCAAAAGTGCACAGTTTGGCTTTTGGAGGCATCCTTGAAGAAGCTTTTGAATTTAAGCCAAGTGATTAAAGTTCAGGAGTTACTCCAGGTATGTGATTAAAATTCAGGTTGTTTTAGTAAATTGTATCTGAAGGTAAAAGCTTTTTTACAACTTGCATTAAAGTAAAAAATATTATAGTTAATCACAGCTACTGTCTGCTGTATTATAAAATTTCCATTAATAGGATGCATTCTGTGTGTGAATGGTAGTCGTTCACAAAATATAACTCTAGAAACTCAATTAATTTATGTTCTTTCATTTTAGATCTGAATGAAAAAGCAATCCATCTGTTTTAAATCACAATTATACATGATTAATTTCCTATTATAGTAAGAATGTTTTGAATATTGAAAGACTGGAAAATAAAAAATGATACTGTTTTTTTATTCTTAATTGTTTGTGAGCTATTTTTCTCATTCCGTGATAATTTTTTTATCTCCTGGGATGTTTATTTTTTCCTCTATCAGGGACATTGGGACATGCTTTGTTGTTCAAAATTTTCTCAAAAAATTAGTGGAAAAAATATTCAGCTTTAAATATTTTATCAATTTCATTGGGCCAAAGGTGCTAGCAGTAAGCGGTCACCAGTCCTCAGGGTCTTGTCTTCATCCTTGTCATGTGGGAACATTATAAATTATATATAACAGTAGATGCTACTCAGTAAATACCTAATATGTGATAGGTCTTTTTGACTGAAATTGCTTTTTCATTTGAAACAAATAAGCTGTATTTTTTAGGTTTATGATGTGACTCTTTTATAATCAAACAAATATCTGGGTGCGTTGTGAACGTCTGAGCTGCACATGAATCACAGCTTACTTTTTCTTTCTGAATGCTGGAGAACCTTTTAATTCACCCATGACCAGAGTAACATTTCCCGTTTTTGTTTTCTTTCTTAGATGTTGTGTCATATCTCATCTTGCACAGATGTATCCTTACTTTGAATTTTTAGACAGTATCAATATTGGCAACATATTTTTTCTGCATGGAAATGAAACTTTACATCTGTTTTCTTCTTTAGACTTGCAAGTATAGGGGGGCAGTTGGGCAGTGGAGCAGAAAGTTCTGCAGAATTGATGGATGTGGACGTTCTGTGCCTGGTGGGCCAGAAACCTTGGGAGCATCAATGAGAAATAAAAAGGATGAAAGCAAAAGGGAGGATGTGCCTGGTCTGAAAGAAATCATGCAAGACTGCAGGTGCACGGATGTGGTTATGTAATGTGGTTATTGCCTAGGCAGTAAAGAATTTTACCCAAAGCTGTAAGACTAAATGAACTGAGCTATGTAATCAATCAGTTGACTTCAGCATCAGCACCTTGTGGAGTCCTGTCTCTGAAGTGCCAACATGCAAGTTGCTATACTTGGGAAGATACATATAGCAATCTGTGTTGTTTTTTCTTACAGTGTGGTATCGTTTTTGGCTCTGGAGAAGGCATTTGATGACTTAGTAAAGGACTAGTCACGCAGCTGTCAGAAAACTTATTTTCCATTTTTATTCGCACCAGGAGAAAAGTGTGCTCCTTGTAATACACAGGAATACTTGCTGACATTGCCTCTGTTTCATGGATTGTCAGGGCTTAGCTCTTTTACATAGAAAAACACATTTGTCTTGAAAGACTGTGTGTGTGCACATTCACAATCTCTCTTGTTATATTCCAGGCCTAGGTCTGTTTCAACTTGAAAATTGAACTTGTAAAATACTAAAACTTATTTCAAAGCTATAATTATTTATTTAATTATTGCATAGACTATTGCGTGTTACACCATACATTAGTTTATCCAAGGCTGAAATCTCCCACTTGAAGTCCTGCTGAATGATGCTTCAACCTATGGATGGCTGTACAATGTGGCCCAAAGGAATTTTGAAGAATTGAAATTATATGCTGTGAATATTTCTTACTTTTATTTACTACCGACAGTGGTTCTCTTATATTATATGGTATTTCAACTGCTTAGGTTTACTGAATTGTCAGGAGTCTGGGGTTTTTATTATGCAAGGTTCACCTTATTTAAAGGACTGCTGAAAAGTTTTCAGTTTTCTGTTCTTTAGCTGTACTGAATGCTAAGGAGTTTGAAATTCCCCTTACAGTTGTGAAAGGTGGCACATAGCTTGCTTTTAGGCAACGTTACTTTATTACATTCTTGATTGATGTTCCTTCTCTGGTATAATGCAGTTGTTTGTCTAGTTCCCTTCAAATAACACCTTCACAGACTTCCTCAACAGCAAGCCTGGAATGCTTAACAAAAGTAAAGTCACAGTTAAAATGTAAAGTCAAAAAATTCTAAAAAATTGCTCTTTCTTTTGTGTGATATTACAGAGAAGTTACATTAAATGTGGTTTAGAAAGAGAAGAGAGGTATTTCTTGCACATCCTAATAAATAGACTTTTGTCCTTTATAGGAACAAACTTTGGCTCTGAGGAAAGAAGGGATAGGTGTTGTGTTAGATTCTGAACTGCCTCATCTCATTGGCATCGATGATGATCTTCTCAGTACTGGTATCATCTTGTACCACTTGAAGGTAAATGCACATCTGTGTTTCCATAGCCTTTATATGCCTTGTGATTTTTTTCACTAGAAAAATTATAGTATTGGTTTGCTATCTATATATAGTGCTCATTACATTACTATGGCAAGAAAAGCTCGTTATGCTTCTCTGCTGTAATAAGAAAAGCTCTTAAGAGGTTGGAAATTATGAAATTAAAATATCTATTTAGGTTTATCCTGAGAGTCAACTGGTTAACCAGATATAGGTGTTTCATATTTCTGTCTGTGTGTATTGGTTTGATGTTCATGTAATTATAAAGTTTGACCTTAAAATCTAAATCTAGGTTGTCTCAAAATGACAAAGGTGGTTCTGCACTGGACAGTTGAAACTTGAATTTGCTTACGATATTGTAAGATAAAGACTGTAAAAGCATTCTGAAAATGCTACATGATTCTTTTTTTCATGTATGTTTAAATATGTATTTCATTCAGGTTACCCTGAGAAAGTAGAAGGATAAATAATATTCTTGTGGGGGAGATAAGGAGATTACAACTGGAAATAATGTGTTTCTCTCTTAATTAGGAGGGCCAAACATATGTTGGTCGAGAAGATGCTATAACAGAACAGGATATTGGTATGGAATTTGGCATTTTTATATTCTTTTTTCTTTCAGTATCCTAATATATCAACTAAGCTTTCTGTGGTTTTTTGCCTTTTTCAGTTAGTTGTTCTGTGTTTTGCATATTGTAATTTTTAGAAAATCTGAAAGCTAAGTTGCATGAGATTTGCTTCAAAGACCATGACTTCTAGCATAGCTTGTGGGCTTTAGGTATATTCATACCTAATTTATTTCTTACTTCTCTTGAAACAGCATCCTGTAAAAATACCATTCTCTTTCATATAACACCCGTTGCAATTACTGTAAAATAATTTTCTTAACCTTTGTAGAATGACAGTAGTGTTATACTATTATAGATAAGATAGTCTTGGAACTTCAGATTTGAGTTTAAAAGAATTCTGAAAATCGGTAAAATCTACTGGTTTTCCTATTGATTTCCTACCAATGCAACTATCTGCCAGATCTGGACTGTTCTATCACATAAGCTTTACATAAGTTCCTGGAAGGCAGTTTCGTTAAGTAAAGTGCATCCTTTACTTCTTGGGTGAGAATCGGTCACATAACTTAGTTTGATATATTTTCATGGGCCAAAAGTTGCCTGGATTTAAATTACTCTGATAAATTCCATGAAACTACCAAACTTGTGATGCCTTATGTTACTGAACAATGCGCATAATCGCTCATTATTTGAAGAAAAAAATGGAAAGAAGCATAACTGATTGATAAAAGCCCTGAATGTCATAGAATATAAGAACTTTACTTCAGCCATCCTTTTGTCTACATTGGCATCTTATATCCTGTCTTTTCAGATTTAAGTATGGCTCCCTTAAGGTCTGCAAGTTTTCATTATTTCCTCATGAAACTGGTCTAAGAATCTCTTTCTACAAATATGTGAATTGTACTTTTCTGGTTTTTATTGGAAAGAAAGGAGCATTTGCTAACCAGGCATCAAAGCACAGGAATAAAGAGCATCACACAAAAGAAAACCTAAACACAAAACCAACTCAGCAGACCTCTTTCCACTAGAATAAAGCAATAAATATTTAAGGCACGCAGGATATGATAAAGGAAGGAAGAAAACATTGTCCAGAATAGAACAAAAGTATACTCTCTCCTATGTAGTGCAATGTGTTCTTAACAAATTATTTCTAGCATGTTAATCTTACTAGTTGTGAGGAGTCTAATTTTGTTACCTTATTTCTTTGTTTTTAGTTCTTCATGGCCTTGATCTGGAAAGTGAGCATTGCATCTTTGAAAATCTCAATGGTACTGTGAACCTCATCCCACTGAATGGAGCACAGTGTTCTGTGAATGGTATTCAGATTAAAGAACCCACACACCTCAATCAAGGTACTACCTAACCTAATGTCATTTTTCAGGCAGCTTGATTGCTTCTTTCTGGCAGAACACTGAAAAAAATCTGCCCATATATAAAGGGATTATTGTTTAATTAGTTTTAATGTAATGTCTTCTCAACTACAAAGCAAAACCACCAGGAAAACCCCGTGGTGTTTTTGTTGTCAAAGAATTGCCATGTGGTGAAAAGAGAATTCTTTATTAGTTTCAACCATTTCTGTCTTGGTTTGAAAGCCAGGTGTCTGCCAAGGGAGGGAGGAACCTCCCTTGGAATGGAGGATATGACCCCTTTGCCTCTGAATTATTGTAACTTTGAAATANCAGCAAATCTGGGCATTGGCAGTCAGGCTCCTCTGCTGCACACACCCGGAAAGATGCACCTTCCCGGGAGGGGATTGAGGTCCCAGTCTTTTCCCCTAAGGCACCCAGACAGGTTGCTGCAGCTATAGGAGATGACAAAAAGGGGGAGGCTAATCCTTGGGAGGTTTAGAGAATTACAATTTTAATGTAAAAGCTTTAAAATCTGGAAATTAAAAAGCAGCCGGGACAGCTGGGAACAAAGATATTTCATTTTGGTCTGGAAAAGACTGACTGAGAAGTGAGCTGGTGAGTGCTGCTGGAGAGCTTCCCCATGTTTAATCTTCCAGGAGCACCCAGAATATCTTCCCATTTAGCAAGGAGCTGAGAAAGACCTGTTCAGGAGTAAGGCTGTGACACAGCTCAGCTGCTGAAAAACAATCTCACATTACTTCCCTGAAAAGAAGCTTTCAGAGTAAGCTTAGGCTAACAAAAGAAGAGTTAAACAAGGGGAGTCTTGCATCCTTTCTGAACTCTAACAATTGCTTCTATAAAGGGTTGCTTGCAGAAAGCAAGGAGTTTTGGTGTAGAGAGATGACATTGACTCTCTTTTATTTTTTAAAGTGCCTATTCATGCAAAATGAGAGGCATATGTGCTTATTTCTATTACAGATAGAGGGAAAAAAAAAAAAGCCCAGCCCCCTTGGCCTTAGGTTGGAGTAAATCTAATATGTAAATTCTTATCAACAGAAACATTGATAGCAAACAGTAATAGCAAATAACACTGTAAACAATAAAAATTGAGTTGTAATGAACCATCTTTACTTTATCCTGCTGCATTTTACAGTCAGAAAATGTTCAGTGTGCCTCAGAAGAATGGAGGAGTTTGGATGTTATTTCCTCTTTCAGATGCATATTACAACTTGATTTTTCTACTGCTAAAAGTGGAAACATTACTTTTTTCCCTCATTAATTTCTTCAGACAAAAACTTGCAACTCCAAGGGGAAAGGGTTGCTAAGTTGTAAAAAACAGCTGCCTAAGCTGACCTTTTGTTTGTGTAAGGAGACTGAGAGGAAGGTGGCAACTGTGACATTAGGTGTGCAAAACTGATGAAATCACTAGTTTAAGGACTCGTGTGCAATCCATTTATCCTAGCTGTGTTAGCATTTAGTCTCACAGCATGAATTGCCAGGGTCTTTAAATACCCACTTTTAGGTAACACTGATTAACTGCTGATATATTTAAATGTTTCCGTTCATCATTAATAACTGTTCATTTGAAAACGTGTTAAATTTTTAGACCATCATGGAGTTTAAAAATAATAAGAGGCATGGTAATTAATTGCTACTTCCTTCTATGGATTTCTTCCATCATTTGTGAATTCTGGCTAATGTGGTGTTTTTGTAAATGTAACTGAACTAACAATATTTTTTTAGTCGTAAGAACATATGCTAGGATTTCTGAAGGTAACTGAGTTAATATTCACAATTACAGTTCGTCATTTGCCTTAAATATATTCTCACATTAGAACAAGTTTTCGGGGTTTTGGGCCAAACTATCAACCCTTCTGTACTTAAGAGGAACCTAGGAGTTATTCAAATCACCCATCATTTAGGACTGACTCTCATGTGCTTCCTGTTAAGTCTTTCTCTCCTGTCTTGAAGTTTATGAAGTTAGGGACATATATCTGTAACTATTAATTCTGAAAATTTAATTAATTTATTTATGTTGCTTCCACCTAGTGAAGTGGTCACAAATGTTTGCAATTAATTATTTTTATCTTCACTTGAAAGTAACTGAAGGAATTTCATATGGATTTATGAAAGGTAATTTTTTTTGAGATTCGACTGAAGTAAACTGCAGATGTGATCCAAAAATGAGGTGTTGTATAGAAAGCAAGAAGTGATTGTAGTGCTTTTTCCCGTTTATTTGCTAAGACTGGATCACCTAATTTGAATTAATTGAGCTGATTTTAAGAGAAGCATTCCTTGCTAAGGACATCATGTCATTATCAGATGGTAAGAATTTGTTGTGATGAGTACAGTTTTTTCATACTGTAAGTGTAATGGAGTCCTTTTTCTTTTTAAAAATGCTTTGTACCTGCTGATAGATAAATGCTTGATTCTGAGGTGGTGAATTTGCAAGACTTCCATGTTATGACAGTAGTGAGACATCACTGACTATATACTTCCTAGTAGGGAAGTATTAATCTTGCTACCATTGTCTTTAAAATAAGATGAGAATTGCTCAGAATCTCTTTATTTGTGACCTATACCTTAACTGATTAAATACAGTAATAGATGTGCATTGAGCAATATGAATTATTCAAGGTTCTTCCATCAGAAAGTAGCTGTTGGGTATTAAAGTCTAATAATGCTGTTTTGAATAACAATAAACTTCAGTGTTCCACATGGAGAAGAAAAATGTTATAGCACAAATAATGGGAATCTGGAGCTTTTAGTGTAGTTGGATTCAAACCTGACCAGCGATCAGTAGCAGATGGACAAGTTTGTTCTTGGTCACATTTATGGATACTCCTGTTAAATCTGCATCTGCTAGTGGCCTCCAAAGTATCACTGTTGAAGAGTATATAGATCAAACTGGGGCAGCTGCTTCCTCTCCCTATGTTTATTCTTTAACTGAACTCCATGAACATGATTGACCTTGAGTCAGTCAGTCATGCAGTGTGTGGGCATGTGTGGGTTTCGTTTTTGTTTGTGTTTTGTTTAAGTAGGAAGAGGAAGGAAAACACTGTATGCATCAGTTAAGGTAGTTGTGAGTATGCATGGTTATAGACTTGTCAAGATGCATTTTCATTTTGTTCATGCTTAATGGAAGTCTTTGCTTACAAGTTGTGTGTCTGAAAAATTACATGGACTTACAGCTCAGAATGTTGTCAGTTAATGGTGTGTGTTTTTCTCATCAGGTGCTGTTATATTACTTGGAAGAACCAACATGTTTCGCTTTAACCACCCTAAAGAAGCTGCTAAGCTAAGGGAGAAAAGAAAGGTGAGACTAAATCAGTGTTTGGTAAATTTAAACCTTTTCACAATTTTATTTCTAATATAGACATGCCTTGATTGTTGTGCGATGCCTTTTTTCATTTGCTTCATGTACTTCAGTTAATATTTCATTAAAATAAGAGTTTGTAGAAGCTTGTCTAATACTTCTATTTTATGGTCTGTTGTTAGAGTGGACTGCTGTCTTCCTTCAGTTTGTCTATGACTGATCTTTCTAAATCTTGTGAGAATCTGTCAGCAGTTATGCTTTATAATCCAGGGTGAGTATATTCTAAAATACAGTTGTTATAATTCCAGTCATTCATCATTTTAGCTGTTTGAAATGTTCCAGAAGCATTATGACTGCAGCAGTTCAGCAAAATAATGGCATGGCAAATTTTATGTTTGTATTTTCTTCAGAATTACAAATTAACTATTTTTTCCTGAGAAAAATGCATTTTGAACTGAAAATTAAGATTTCTTGAGTTCATATAATATCAATACAAGCATAAAAGGCTGAAAAATTAATGTCTTGTGTTCTCTGCCAGTACCTCTGAGTAAGTGGCCAAATTAAAATATGGAAAAGTTTTATTATGCAGTTCCAATGACATAGAATGCTTATGGTAGAGAAGCTGTTTTTAGTGATTTTTACACTGTTCCTAAAGCAACTTATAGAGAACTGATGGTATTTCGTTCAAATTTTTTTTCCATAGTGAGGGTGTGTGTTTTGAGTATGAGATGAGGCAATTTAACCACCTGTGTGGTTTTGAAAAATTGGCTGTAAATTGAATTATATCCTTGGATAGTGCAGCTTTATTCCCAAGTTTTACTTGGAAGTCTCTCTTTATCCTTTAGAATTTAGGAAGATTGGACAGGTGGTAATAATAACTTCTAGTTAAAGGATGTCTGAAATACAGGGAGTGTTTTTAATAACACTGCTTCAAATGTGGATATTACTCTTTTGCTACTGAGCTACTTACAGAGATCTCACGATGGTGAACTGGTTGCTAATAAATTGCATTCTGTTTTCAGATAGGGATAATAAAGAAGGTTAAAAAAAACATAGTATAAGTATAGTTTTCTATTTCTTCAGCTTTTCAAATAATTGAATCTAAAAACTTTCAGTGACAGTTGCTAGTATTATGTTTTCTGTAAGTTGGGGAAAGTTCCTGGCTGTTGTTACCTCTGGTTATTGGTGAGCTGTCCTGGGCCTTTTCCTGATTGATGATGTTATTGTGCTATAATATTGTTATGAATACTTGCATTATAGTGGATAGTACTGACCTTAACTCTGCAGTTGGTATAGAGGACAGATTGTTTCAGCATTCCCTCACTAGTCTCTCAGATTTACAGCAAAATACAATGGCATGGACAAGGCCCAGTTGAAGGCGTGCTTTAAAATGATTTCCCAGCTGAAGTAGTCTAATTGTCTTCAGATAATGCCAAATCCCTGCCTTACAGAAAGGATTTTTCCTGTAAAACTTAATAAAAAAATTTAAAAAGCAAGAGAGTCTGGAAAGTTACTTGATTGTCTCTGATGGAGTAGATTGCAAGTTCTTCTTATTTTTTTTTCTTATCAGTCTGCATCTTGCCTTGCTTTTCTGGAAACCAAACAGTATAGATAATATTATTAGATTGTCAATGTATGCAGCAATTTTTCAAAATGCTGACATTTTTGCCATTTAACACTTCTTGTGAATTCTCCTTTCTTGGGTATGATTGTGAGAGTACTCTTGCTCTTGAAATTGAGAATAAGATTAGGTGAAATATTCATAAAATTACCGAACACTTTATGCCTGTGTTTTATTAAACTAAAAACTATAAGCAGAGGGTTGATTCTTGATATTCTGCCACTAGTCTGTATTCAGTTAATAAATTGAACTGTCCTGGAGGAATAGATATTTTTTCCTGCTCAGTTTGTGAACACAAGAAAGGATTTTGCTTAAGGCTCATAGTGCATAAGGAAGGCCAGGTCACTCGTTTGTGAGCAATAAAACCTATCTGAAGTTGTTGTATACTTGCTGTAATGTGCATTTGTTTTTCTGAATGAGGAAGCTTCTGAATCATAGAATCCTTTGGGCTGGAAGGTGTCACAGTAGAAACAGAGACATCTGTTTCTTTGTGCACCATGCTCAATCTTTATTGCACACAGCTCATGTTTATATGGTTTTTACATGTCCATCAAAACATTCTTCTCTAACCATGTTTACATACTTGTCTCCTGGGTGAAGAACAATTTCTCATGGGTAAGAGTCTTTCTTCTCACAGGTGCAGTCTGTTCCCACAGGAATAGACTGATATGCAAGTTGATTCTCACTGTTACAATTCCTTTCTCATGGGAATTTATCAGGCTAGCTGTTAGCTATACTTAGCCAGAGTAACAAGAACCATGATTTTGTAAGGCCTTTCTTTTGTAAGGTTTTGTCTAAATGTGATAGGAAGGGATCTTTAAAGGTCACCTAGTTCCAGCCTCCCCTGCCGTGACCAAGAACATCTTCACTAGACCAGATTGCTCAGAGCCCCATCCAGCCTGACCTTGAATGTTTCCAGGCACAGAGCATCCACCACCTCTTTGGGTAATTTTAATTTGTGCCACTTTCATTGTAAAACACTTCTTCTTTAAATTTATTCTGAATCTGCCTTCTTTCAGTGTAAAACCTTTACCCCTTTTCCTATTGCAGCAGCTCTGCTGTAAAATCTGTCCCCATCCCCATTCAAGTACTGAAAGGGTGAAGGTGGTTCTCCCTGGAGCCTTCTCTTCTCCAGGCTGAGCAACCCTAGTTCTCAGCCTGTCTGCATAGAAGAGGTGCCCAGCCCTCTGAGCATCTTTGTGGCCCTCAACTGGACTTTATTCAACAGTTCCATGTCCTTGATGTGCTGGGACCCCAGAGCAGGGCACAGCACTTCAGGTGGGGTCTCACCCAAGCAGAACTACCTCCCTGGATTGCTACCCATGCTGCTTTGGATGCAGCCCTGGACACATTTCATATAATTGGGACCATACCCAAAAATATACATGGTTCATGCTGTGTGGAGGTGAGTGTTGTCCTAATAGATTAGTGATTTTAAAAAAATAAACACCTGCATGTCCCCTCCCCCCCAAAAAAACCTCCAAAAAACAAACCCATCAAAAAATACCCCAACCCTGCAAAAAACTCCAAACCTCAAATGTTACTGTTCTGTCTGCTTTTATACTGCTGCAAAGACAGGTAGAAGAAAGCACCTTCCGTAATTGATACATCTTTATGGACAGCAATTAGACAACAGCAGCTTTTCAGCTTAGGCTGGAGTACCCTGGCAATTTTAAATTTATTCATGTTGATGCTAATGCTGTTTTTTTAACATCTCCTCTTGAAACAGCACAGAAATTTTTCTGATTATGGTGAGGTTGTCACAAAGAGGTAATTGTTCAGAAGGCATTATTTTAAGGGTAATGGAGCTGGCATAAATGCAAATTAAATATGCTTTGAATAAAGCAGACTCCAAACTATCTACTTCCAGATAAGAATACTGCCAAGCAAGTGCTGGGCTACAGTGGTTATTCTTCTTAGTTCAGCCTGGATGAAACATTCAATAAATCCTATCTCTGATTATCAAAGGCAGGGTAGTGAGGTGGAGCATCTTGCATTCTGGAAAAGTGCAGAATGGAAAAAAATATCCTACATGAAATCTAGTTCATTGGGGATTGTTTATTTGTTTGTTTTATCAGGAGCAATGCTATGACCCTTTCCTACAATAGATGGGAGTATCACTTTATCTCAACATGGTGTTACACTGCTGACCACCAGTGCAGTCCAGTGCCGGCCCTTCGGGGTTTTTTCTATGCAGTTTTTGTGGCTGACTAGCATTCTGCCTGTTGTTAATTTAGTCTTTTCTTCCAGTTTCAGTGTTAATAACCTAAAGACGTAACTAAATTTGGAATTTTCATAGTTGCAATAAAGATTCTGGTAAGATCCAGCATCTTTAGCAATTAATGGCAGAAGAGCCTGTAGAGCATTACCTTCAGTTGTGAAACCAACATGATGGATCTTGCTTACTGTATCTTTTCCATGTGAAAACCAGCATTGTCCTTAATAGTGTTTTCAGATGGATGGTCGTTTCTTATGGGTGCCTTTTTGTCTGTTGATTTCCCATATGTGGGAAACAATCTTGTTGCATAAAATTTCGGCTTAATGTGCAAAATTCTTTGTTCTCCTCCTTCCCAGTCTTTGTCTTTAATCTAGTGTCATGGAACACTGCTTCAGATAATAAGCTTTGGATAAAATGGAATTTAGCATGTAGATTTATGCAGAAGATTTCATTTGTGGACTTTTTCTTAGCTACATGATACTGTAACTGTAAAACAACTGATGAGAAACCTTGTCTTGGTTTTATGTCATGCGTTTATATCATGATCTGGTTATTAAAGTTCTTAGAAGTTCGGCCTCCACCCGAATTAAGGTGCAAGCTAGACTATATGCCAATGACAATAGTATGGGTTTTATTTGATGGTAAATATGAGAGAGAGAGAGGGAAAGAGAGAGAAAGAAAGAAATAGAAAATAGGTGGAGGGACAGAAAGGGCTTGATAGTGACAGAATAAGGAAAATATCACCACTTCTGTGGATCCCAGTGATGCTCTGTTGATCCTTTCCTGCTGGTCTTCTTGGTGGTGAAGGTCCCCCCCAAAAGCATAGAATCCAATGGGTTAATATATGCTCAGGTTAGATAGGAAAACCCAAGCATTTCCCTGGTGGAGGGAGTTTGCTTCAAGAATGACTCTGAGGGAGGGAGTACTTTGAGGGTTCTCTGATGGATTATGACACCCCCTCAGCTACCTGCTATATGAATGTCCCATGGATGTGGCCTGTGAGGTTGGGAGTTCTACAGCTGGGCCAGTTTGTGTAAGGGAGGATGGATGTTCAGTGCCTCTGACCACAGGTTACACCTGAAACCTCCTGCACACCCCCTGCATAATTTTGGGAGGGAGTCTGTGTAAACCTAGCTTCTGTGGGCTGTGGTCTCTCCCACCCCAAATTCAGCCAGGGAAGAATCTCTGCTGCATTTGGCTTTCTTGTGGATGTACTCCTCTCCTTCAGCTTTGTTTGTTTTTTTCCTAGACCTAGGATGATTGAAGAATAGGTTTTCCCTTTATCTAATATTAGTGGCTTAATTTACAGTCAGAAGTCCCAGTCAAGTATCTTGAGGGAGGCTTCTTTGGTTGTAACTTCTTTATAGAGCTTTTGTTACATGAGCAAAACTTTGTATCAATGTTTGAGGTCTGAACTAAGTCAGTCTCTGACACTTTAGTACGGGGTGGGGGGGTGGTTTGTTGATTTGTTTGGGTTTTTTTCGGTTTTTTTTTTTTTAATTAACCTCATTAATTGGTGTACTGAACGGCATTGTAACATCTCTGTAGTCCTGCCAGTACTCAATCTTTCCAAACAGATGTAGTATCAGATTGCATTTTTGTGCTCTGCAAATTAAGCTACTATAGTACTGTGCTAGTAGAACTGACTTCCTTTCTCTGCACCTTATCTACACTGCTGTTTTCACTGGATATTACACACTTTCCAGGAAAATGGTGTCTATTTAATTCAACACTGATCAGATTAAGTTCCTTTATGGTAGACCTACAAAAGAAGAAAGAGTAGATTCTGGTCTTTAATATCTGTGTGTTTCTTTTTAATTTCAAGCTAATACATTTTTCTATTCACAGTAGTGCTCACATGAATAAAGGGAATAGAGGTTATGTGAAAAAGATTTTTATTAGGATAGACTAAACACGAAAACATCAGTCTTGCATATGGGCTTTGTAAAATTGACAGTAATCTGTTACAGCCTCTGTGGTTTTAGTTTTTTTCTTTTGTGATGCTGAGATTTTTTTTTTTGTAGTAGCATTTTAAAGAAGTGAGGTTACTCCAGTCAGGCCTGTCCTGCCTCCCCAGATTCTCTCCTGTTCTGAAATAACTTTGAGCCCATAGTGAGTTTGAAGCAAATATTCCAGTGGTCTCAAAATTGGTGAGTTCCTAAATATATTAAGAAAACAGGCAGCCAGCTTAGGAACACTGGCATTGTTCTTAGCCCTGCAGAAGAAAGGCTGCAGTGTGAGCACCTAAGAGAATGGAGACACTGTGAATAACCTCATTATTGGAGAGCCTTCATTGGAGCTCAGACCCTCTTAGGCATCTCCAGGTAGCAGTAACTCTTGTCTTCATAGAAGTATTTAGTGGTCTCAAATGCATTAAACATGCATTTTTAAAACACTGCGGTGTTTCATTTGGAGGCTGTTGACTGGAGTGATAATGATCCATATTTTGCTTTGGGAAAGAACCATTTTCACTGAAGAAAGAACCAGTTTTGCACAATTCAATCCTTTTTCCTGATCAACTTTTTGGGCACCTCCACCGTCGTCTCAGTTTAAGGTAAAACTGATTGTCATAACGCCACTGTTGAATGTTTTAGGGATAATTCCTCAAAGAGAAAATCACAGAATTTTTAATCATTGATCTGTTTTTATACCAGACTGATTGCTGTGATGGTTCATTTTCTTTGTGTTAGATCTCAATCAAAAGTTAGTCACCATTTCTATGCTTATAAAAATATATCTGCCAGATTATGTGTTTTGTAGGACAGTCAAAACACCACAAGGTTTTGCTCTGGGTTTTGCATGTTAGCTGATCTAACATTTTCCTTCACTGTGGCTTAACCAAGTATGGGAATACAATCAAAATGTTCTTTGCCAAGTGTCTAAGCAAAGATGATCTACATCTGATAGCACTCAGAGGAAACCTGCATTTCCACAAGCCAGAGCTGTATTTCCCAGGATCTGTATTATTTGGGACTGAAATAATTATGGCATTTTATCAGGAAAGCCCTAGGTAAGAAGTGATAGCTAAAAGCTTTGGATTTCAGATAGCAGATCACAGCCAAAGGGAGAAATTTTGAGGTATATCTTTAAAAAAAAAGGGGGGAAGGAAAACCCAAAGCACATGTTAACCAGTGGATTAAGTTTTTGTTTCCTGAAAGCCCCCTAGATTGCTGCTTGTTCCCTTTCAGCACTCTGTGGATTTTGCATCTACTTCGTGGATTTCTGCAGCATTGCTGCTGCAGCAACTGGGATCAAATTAAAAATACTGAGTTATCATCATCTATCCTTGTGCTGTATAGTGCCCACCTCAGTTTAACGAAAATGTGATGAGACTTGTGGTGAGACAGTTACATGGAAGCTTGAATGCCTGGATCTGGGTATAAATTTGGATTTGCTAATCACTTAGGGATTGTAGAAGACATTTTTTAAAATGAATTTGTGAGAAATAGGGAAAAATGAAATACGGGATTTGTGAAAGTAGTCATTCTTCCATATTGCTGCCATTGGAAAGATGCTTCTTGAACATGCAGGAATCACACAGTTTGTTACAATAGCTTTATAGCGTTAGATTACTAGTGTACTATTTGCGTATTTCCAAGGGCAGTTTCTTTATGTTGTATGCATTTCTATGACTTTAAAAAGAAATATTAAAAATTCCTTATTTTTAGAAACCTATCTATATAATTGTGGTGACAATGTCTTAAACTGCAGTTTTTCAAAAACATGAAGTTAACTTGTGGTGTGGTCTTGCATATTTTTTTCAGTATTTATGGACAGTTTCACTAATCTGCATATCCTTGTGCTGTAACAAGCCTGAAATAACTAAATATGTATGTATTTGGTTGATTAATTTAATCCATATATAGGTTCTTTCTGCCTTTTTAATACTTGGTATTGAAAAGTTCCTTAAATGAAAGATCAATCTTTCAAATGAAATTGAGAAAAGTACTTGTGTACAATTGTAATAAAATTGTAATAAATATTAAAAAATTACATTAAATGTTCTGCCATGCTTATTCAGAACCTTGTCAAACTAAGTACGTTAAAATCTCAATATATTTTAAATTAATGGGTTTGAATTGTGTTCTGTGCTGTTTGGGGTTTTTCAACCCCACTGATTACATCCTAGGAATATTTGGGATTTTTTCTTTTTCTTGGAAGGAAATGGCAGAACTGTTAGCACACACTACTATAGTTTTGCAGCCCTTCTCAGAAGTGGCTAAGTTAATAAACCATAGGATGAAGAGAATTACTTTAGCTGTCATTAGCATTTGAAAAATGTGTTTACAAAGAATAATTATTTGAATTCTTCTGAGATGTAATAAGTGTTCTATGAATCTAACCAATTTAACCTCCAATAAAGTGCTGTTGATTTTAAAGTATTCTGTACTGCTAATATGTTTTTTATATCAATTCCTTTCTCAATTGATCACTCTGTCTCCCCCTGCCTCCCATGGCAGTCTTTTCTCTGTAAAAGGACCAATCTGTCTAAGGTAGAGAAATTAAATTTCTATTTACTGATTGCCCTGTCTGCATGTAGTTAACTCACAGAGGCTATGCTAATCATCTATATGTCTTGCTTAGCTTTACTTTTAAATACTTTTTTCCCCAGAAATTAATTTTTTTGCTATTTGTACTCATGTCAGCATGATACCTAATTTGTAACCTTAATGAAGGAACTATTTTTCTGTTCTTGTAGAAAGTAGTCTTACAAAATATCATTTGTATCATTGTCATCAAAACAGACAGAAAATTGCATCATTACTTCCCATTTTTGTGGTATTTAGAAAACAAACTTTCTGCTGTATTTTTAATTTTTTTTAAATCAGGTTAGAATTCGAGAGACAGCAACGAGAAGAGCTTGAAAAATTAGAAAGTAAAAGGTAATATTGTTCATGGTATTCATGTGTGTATGTGTGTCTATATATACAAGTTACAGACTTTTAAATCATGAATTTGGAATCACAATGTTATTCAGCAAGCAGACGATCCTCAATAGCTGAATTGGAGCTAACTGATATTTAGCAAAGAAACTCTGGATAGATTGTACAGATAAAATGTATTACCTTTGCTCTTAATTTTCATGGTTTTACTTTAAAAGATGGAAAATTACATTCTTCATTCATATCTCTTTGTTATGGCTTATGTGTCTTTGGATTGACTCATGATAGGAGAAACTCACATGTTACATTCTGCTTCTCTTACATCAAACTGTGGTGTGAAATGGGTATCCTAATCATGCTTTTCAGAAAGAACATTATGTGGAAGTTGGTATGAAATACAAAAGAAAGTATTGCTAATAGCTGCCAAACTAAGTTGATGTTTTTAGCTCATCCTTCCTGCTAAGACTGTGGAAGTGATAGCTATGCCTTGTTACAGCATTGATTAGATTCACAAGCTGAAAACATTGTTGGCTTAAATTCGGTGAGGCAAATAGCTAATTGAGTCCTTCTATACAAGTTTTTGTGTGTGAGAATATATGTATGTAAAAAAAATACATATTTACTCTGCACTGTGTGCATGGCTATGTTCTCTTAATTTTCTTATTGGATTTGACAGAACTAATACAGTCTAATTTTTAAATAATGTAGGTGCTGTATAACATGTCTTCCTATAATTTATGTATCCACAGTTTTTTATACTGACACAGACTCTATGAATATCTTTTTTTTTTTGTCACGCATTGAGTCATTTCCAAGCAATGAAGGATCTTAACCTGTAGCAAAACAAAACTATTAAAAAATAAATAATTATATATAGTTAAAAATCTTAGTCCAAGGCTTTTTAACTTCATGTAAATGTTTTACTGTAGGAAACTGATAGAAGAGATGGAAGAAAAACAAAAATCTGACAAAGCAGAACTTGTAAGAATGCAGCAAGAAGTAGAGTCACAGCGCAAAGAGACAGAAATAGTTCAGCTGCAAATACGAAAACAGGAGGAGAGTCTGAAACGAAGAAGTGTTCACATTGAAAGCAGGTTAAAGGATTTACTGGCTGAAAAAGAAAAATTTGAAGAAGAGAGATTACGGGAACAACAGGAGATAGAGCTTCAAAAGAAAAAGCAGCAGGAAGAAATTTTTGCCCGGGTCAAAGAGGAGTTGCAGAGACTACAAGAACTTAATCATAATGAGAAAGTAGAGAAAATGCAGATTTTTCGTGAACTAGAAAAACTAAAAAAGGAAAAAGATGAGCAATATGTTAAGCTGGAATCAGAAAAAAAGAGACTTGAAGAACAGGAAAGAGAACAGGTGATGCTGGTGGCTCACCTAGAGGAACAGCTTAGAGAGAAGCAGGTCATGATAGAGCTCCTGAAGAGAGGGGATGTGCAAAGAGTAGAAGAAGAGAGAAGAGATCTTGAAGAGATCAGAGAATCTCTTTTGAAAGTCAAGGAAGCCCGATCTGAAGGTGATGAAAACCATGAAGAGTTAGAAAAAGCACAGCATGATTTTGTAGAGTTTAAAAGGAAACAGCTGGAACAGTTGGCTATTTTGGAAAAAGATTTAATTCAACAAATGGATCACCTAGAAAAGGAAATAGCAGATGAAAAAAGTTCTCTGGAGCACTTAAAATTTGCACATGAAGAACATTTAAATCTCAAGAGAGATGATGAAAATTTTATGGATGCTGTACTCAAGGCTGAAGAAGTTGACAAGATAAAGCCAGTGGAATACAGGCTCCAATCTAAAGTACGCCAGCTTGAGTACCTGAAGAGTAATCATTTGCCAGCTCTGCTGGAGGAAAAACAAAGAGCTTCTGAAGTCCTTGATAGGGGCTTGTTAGGGTTAGATAATACTCTCTATCAAATAGAGAAAGAAATAGAAGAAAAAGAAGAGCAGCTTGCCCAGTATAGGGCTAGCACAAATCAGCTGCAGCAGCTTCAAGAAACCTTTGAATTTACAGCCAATGTAGCCCGGCAGGAAGGAAAGGTTCGGAAAAAGGAAAAAGAAATCCTTGAATCGAGGGAAAAGCAGCAGAGAGAGGCACTGGAGCAAGCTGTTGCTAAGTTAGAAAGGAGGCATTCTGCTTTGCAGCGTCGTTCCACCATAGACTTCGAAATTGAAGAGCAGAAACAGAAGCTGGCCACCTTGAACAACAGCTGCAGCGAGCAGGCAGGGCTGCAGGCAAGTCTGGAAGCTGAACAGAAAGCTCTTGAACAAGACCGAGAACGGTGAGTGCTGCAGTGTCTTCCATTTATCAGAACCTGTGCACAAAAGGGGAATAATTTTATACCTTGGATGTTGAGAGCGCAACTTGTGTCCCAGTGCTTGGGTTTCTTCATGAGTTTCAAGTGGTTTATCCAGAATTGAAACTACTGCTTTTTAAGGTATTCTTGCTCACTAAGTTCTGGTATGTTTGGATACTTGTCTCATCCTCAGCAGGATATTACTTGTATTAGCCATCACAGTACTTAAATGGTTTTACCAATATAGAAAGGTCAGATGTCCTTACGTTCTGTCCTTACAGCAAATGTAACATCTAACAACTTTTTTCTCTTAAATTCTTTCTGTGTAACTTTTTTTTTCTTTATTAATAACAAGTCAGATGTTTGTTAAGATTTAGATGGTAAACCTGCCAACTGTCTCTCTCAACTGAACCCTTCTAGTGTTAAAAGTAAATGGGGATAAATGTTTCATTTTTTAATAGCCCTGGTTACAAGGCTAAATAAAAATAAGCTAGCCACATATCCATGTAAAATTTGATGTTGCTTTTTAAGCTTATTGGAAAATATACAGAGGCTTTAATACTGCCCAGTGTGGTGACAATCCTTTTTAGGCACAGAAGTAATGTCATGGGTTATACTCAATATATGTTGTAACATAACATTTAGCCACAGTATAGGAGGCTCAGAGAAAAGTCAGTCTGGTAGGGAACGATGTTTCTCTATGGAAGAAGAGGAAGAAATCTCTTGGGGAGTTTTTTGACCAGGGCAAAAATTCACTAAGATTAATGTGTTCAATCCCTACTGTATGGAAAAAGTGCAGAATTGCCATTTTTAAATGTGCTACCTGATTTGCTTATACTGGAGCTTTAAAACCTGTGAGTATCAGTGAAAAAATTAGGTTATTTTTTTTCTTGAGGAAGCATTTGTCATCTATTTTTTAAATATTCCATTTATTTATGTGAATATTTTTTCATAAGCCCTTCAAACAGATATGGAAAAGCCACCTAAATGAAGAAACTTGCCTGTAGCCAAATTGGAGAACTCTTCTGTATTCCATTCCTTTTAAACCATTATCAGAAGAGTTGGTTTATATAGACTGTGTGGAGGTCACTTTTTCAACATTTATAGCTACGCTGTTTGGCTTTTAGTTAAGCATTTTCAATACTGATTCATCATTTTGTGTATATTGCCATTATTTTCCATAATTGTCATGAACATAAAATCTCATTTTCTACACTAAGCATATCACTTGACTAAAGTGAGCTATAAACAACTGGAGGTTCCACAAAAATAGGCTTGTGTGTTAAGTGAAAAAAGATGTTGTCAGCCAGAAAACTGAGATTTGGAGAAGATACTAAGGAAGTAAAAATATTTTTTTTCCCCTCTCCTTTTTTTATTGTTTTTTGTCCTTGTTTACTTCAAAGTCCTCTTGCACAGGTCAAATAATACTTTGAAGTCTTTCAGTGAATAGCCCATAGGCCTGAATAATTCAATTCAGTATGTTCTTGTGAGTGTTGTGTCAAGAGAAAGATCTAAAGATACATGAGAGTATGTTAAACATTTCAGGCTACTTGTGTTTGAGTTTACATTTCACAGTATATGATGCCATAGTAAGCATATGAATTATATTTTTTTTATTGTTTATCTAGATCCTATTATGTAATTATGTGCTCTGGTTCAGATCAGTGTTAACGCTCTGAAAATGTTTAAATGCAATATTCATTTGAAGTGCTATACAACTGTAAGTCCATCATAACTAGATAAAATGTTTTTATTTGTCTGAATCACATGGAAGCTCAAAATTATTTCACCTACAGGTGTCTTGGTTTGAGATAACTCATTCCAGAGTATTCTCCTTTAAATTATCTCCTTTAAGAGTTTCAACAATCTCCACCAATAAGAAATTAATACTCATAGAAAAAAGTGAAAAGGCAACAGTTTATGAAGAAAAAGAATGCCAGTAGGCAGGGGAGGGGGGGAAGTAAATAACTGCTAGATATTGAACTGCTAGACCTCACTACCCCACTTGAAACAAAGACAGATCTGAAATGTCAGAAAATACCCGTTCCAAACATGGGCCTATTGGGCTCTGCCAGATGCAGTGACAAGATGGTCTCAGATCTGTCTCAGGAAGGCAGGAGCCTACGGAGCAGTTCCAAGGGCAGACAAAGAACTTCTTCCCCACAGCAAGGCACAGCAGAGCAGGCATGGCAGCTGGACTGAAGACACTGGTTTTTGGACAAGTGGCTGCAGCATTCATTCTCATGGCAGCTCAAACATTGCTACTGCAGTTTTTCTGATCTGAGGAAAAAAACAAACCAAAAAGTAAAAAAAAGGCTTTGCCTAAGCAAAGACCAAGCAGCCAGTAGCACAAATACCATGCTGTGAAAAGCTGTGAAAAAGCTTGGGTGGGGAGCTTTTTAAAATGCCTGCACGCCAGATTCCACCAGGCACTCAAGGTCTGTGGCTTCGGGATCTTAAAGATACAGTAACAGTTTTTGGCCACAGATAATTATGGGATTCAATATCATTGTGAATCACCCTGAGGCAACAGGGATCACCCCCAAAATGACAATTTGAGGTTAACCTACACATGTTTTGGCTTTACTGGCAGAGGTTTGGGGCACTAGAATTAATATGAAGCAACTTTAGAGCCATCTTTGAGGCAAGTAGCAGGGCACAGTTCACTGTACTTACTGGTGGATGCATCACAAGGCTAAGTTTGTAGCTATATAAGTGATATCTTCTCATAGTAGGATGTTTACAAACCAAGAGCTGAGCTTTGTTCCTTTAATGTAAATCTAATTTTTGTAGTTAAATTGATTTTCCATGGATGCAAACACTTTCCTATATACATCAGCCATCTTTCATCCACTTACCCTCAGGACACAAGATTGTTTTGCCACTAATCAAAAGAAATAGATTGCTTCTGGCAGTGCCACAAAAAGCACTCTAAAACTGAAGTAACAATTCAGCGTAAGCCTCAGCATTCATCATCTCTCTAATTTTCTCATTTAACCCCCAGGATGGAATATAGATTTGCACTTCAATTTAGATATATTCAATTGTAGCCGAAGTGGTAGAATCCCAGCTTTGCATAGTTTCTCCTCTTTTTGCAAGAACTTATTTTCTTTTAATATTTGATTTCTAAGTAACCTCTAGAAAAACAATTACTTTTAGAGACAAAAAATTTTAATGAAAATGGGGAAGATTATTACTATGTTACTAATCTAATCTCAGCTACTTTATGAGTGAAAAGGGTGTTCTGCAGATTACTTTGTTGTAATATGATGAATATTGCAATGAGTGCTTCTTATTTCATACAAAAGGCCTCAGGCATTTTTAGTCAGAAACACAGTACCCAATTTTACATACTGTATTCTGTGCATAAATCTGGGTGGAATTAAATTTATTTGATAAAGAAAACAAGGAGGTTTCAAAAGATGGTTTCTTACCTGTATATATGCAATAAGTACTATATGTTTATTTTGAAAGTTTTCCTTTCAAAAGGAAAATGGGAACAACTAGAAAATGTACATTTGTAGTACACAATTTAAAGATTTTCTTATAGAGAAGTTTTGCCACATCAGTGTTTTAGGTTTTCTTTGTTTTTTTTGGTTGTTGTTTTGTTTGGTTGTTTGGTTGGTTGTTTTTTTTTGTTTTTTGTTTGTTTGTTTTGTTTTTTGTATTAGTGCTGTATTTTGAGTTTTTAATTTTTCCCCCTTCGTTTCTTCATTCACTGTAATACTGGAAGATACTATCTGAGGTCATTGATAAGAGTTCTGTAAAAATGAGAATTCATTCAAGTGATTCTAATAGATAGGTCAGGTCTTAGGAGTTAATATTTAATGTACAGATTTCAATACCTCTTGCGATGGAAGTTATTGAAGTTGTTTTATTTGACTTAATACTACTCTTAGTATGTGGTTTTGAGCTGTCTCTGTTTTCCTATCTAAATATGCTTAAAGAACAATTATGATTTTTAAACCTTCATAAATTCTAGTATCTACTATCTTACTTACATCTATACCAGGGCACATTACTTCCCTTCAGAGCTATGCGAATCAACTCTAAACCAAAGCAAATTACATGTTACAATATCTTTATAGCCTGGACCAGGAAATCCAGCAGCTGAAGCAAAAAATATATGAGGATGATGGAGCTCAGAAAGGAAACCATGGAATATTAGATGAGAGACTCTCGCATAGCACTTCCCCTCCCAGCCCAACAAAGCCACAGCCACCTGCTGCCCCACTGGTTGATGATAGGTAAGAAATCTGCATTCCTAAAATGGAATGCATACAATAGCTTTAGAAAAGAAATATTTTGAAAGACCATTTTGCCAGGGTTGGATTTGATTTAAATACTGTGATTGTACTGAAAGACATGTCTGGAAATAAAATTTATATTCTCCTGTAAGTAACCAATAGCCTCACCTGTTGCTCTTGTGCAGTTTGTTTTAGAATACAGGGTGGGGAAGCTGTAGGCTGAAAGGTATTTAAATAGTTTTTGAGTTCACAGTTACTTGTCTATGTGGTTTTGCTTCATATATGCTTAAGGCAACAAAGTAAATTTAATTGTCTTAAACCTTTTTTGGTAGGACAGCTGCCTAGCATCACTAAATTCTTTAATCTCTGCTCTTGTTATACTTACAGATAGCAGTTGTTAATATTAGCTCTTGGAACATCCCTTCTGTTTGACGACCAAACCTTTGCTAGCCCAGGTTGTTGATATCGCAGCAGCAGAGAAGGCAAACTATTAAGTTACTGAAGATGCAACCCCTGCCTTATTTCTTCTTTATCACTTGTACCCTCACTGCCTCTGATATGTAGAGCTGCACTCATTGCTGTGGCTGAACCTGTGGTCTAGTAATTTGTTTAATTAATAACAAATTTTCTGTTAGATGAACGCTTATTCAAAAGTCAGTGTTCCTTCCTTAAGGAGGGATAAAATTGGTCTAGCATTAAGCCTGCCAATTAAGGGCTGTGCAGTACTTCGGGTTAAAAGCATTGCAAAGAGCCTTTTAATATGGTTTGATTTTTATGTAAAAATACATTGTTTTTCCATACATACACACACTTTTCTGTATCTTAAAGGATAAATGCCTTTATTGAACAAGAAGTGCAGAGAAGACTCCAGAATATTCATCATAAAGCTGGGGATAATCATGTTCGTGCATCCTGGTCTACAGAAAGTTTCAAGGTGAGCAGAAATGGATGGGACATCCTGACCTTCCATGGACCATGTCTAACCACTGATTTAGTTTTGTTGTTCAGTAACTTTCACGTTCTCCTGTGTTTACTTACTTTTAATTTACAAAAAAATGTAAACAGTAAATGAGGTATGATATCAGTTTTTTAAATTTTAATCATCTTTTTCTTTCCAGTGGCATTTTTCTGTTGTATTCTGGGGTTCTTTTTGGCAGGAAAGAGTATGTAAATGGCAATAAGAAGTTTGCAGATAAAATAAAATCTTCATTTTATGTCAGAAAAAATTTTATTGATGAAAATTAATGTTCTTCTGGATGGAATTTCATACTTGCAAACAAATGCCTATTCAAAAACTGCTGATTTAATTGATCAAAAGAGTGGGTTTATTGACTTCTAAGCCAATGGTTTAATAAAAATTGATTTATATTTTTGTCTATTATAAAGAATGTCTATTCCTCCGAATACTTTTAAATTAACTTTTACAAGAAAGGCACTCTTTAATAACCTCCTGTACCTTTTTTGTGCTTAGGATAATGAGAGGCATAATAACAGCACTATTCAACGCAAGTTGAAGTATGAGGTAGGTCATAATTTGTCAGAATGAAATGGTTGTCTTAAATTATGGCATGCCCTGTAATTAAATTTCATAATATTTAGCTGCATAATTAGAATTTTGAATTCACAGCAAGATTAATGGCTAACAGAGATGGTGGTGCATCTTACCAGCTGGAATCAAAGTGATTTTGTTTCAGATTGGATCTAGCTTTTCCTTGTTTGAAAGACATGGTGTTAGAGTGGATCTTTCTTCATTGTTTTGCCATGATTCTTAATTTGGAACAGTATCCCTTTCATTATTTTTAGAGGAGAAAAGCATTTAATGAGCATTTAATGATTGTCTGAATTCAGAATACATGTAACATTTTTAACTCACAATGAACTGCTGTAAGGGTGTCTGTAAGTTAGCAAGGAGAACCAGGCAAGCTGTGTGTGTCCTGAAGGATTCATACATGTATTTATGTATTTTTAAACTGAGGCTAAGACCCCTCCCACCATATTTAGCTGTCTAACTGCTGCTTGAAACACAGTTATTGCCTTGGTGGGTAAATGGTAAATACCTTCATGGATTTAAACTGTAACAATAGGAGGGCTGAACACCTCAAATTTGTACTTTTTTTGACTTTTACACTGTTGTTCTTCAGCTGTGTTGGGCTTTCTGCACTCTCTTGTCTACTATGGGATTACTTTTTTGTGCACATGTGGGGAAAAAATTAAGGGCCTACAAGTTTCTGCATTGCCATTTGACTTCCCTGGGGTTTTTGAGTAAAGCAGATATAAACCAAGTGAAATGGATACTGTACAAACAAAAAGCAAGGATGGGTTGAAAAGATCAGCTATTCCTTAATCAGATATCAGTCACTTCTGTTGGATTTTCTCTCTTGAGGGAGAGAGATTGTACTGATTTTGAATAATTGTATAAATCTAATCAAAATCAATGCTCAGTTTAAGAAATGTTCAGGTTGGAAGATTTTGCAAAGACATTTTTATTTTCTTCTTTTGAAATTTTTAACAGAAAAGTCAACAGCCACAAAAAAAAGTGACAGCCGCGCTATGGCTTTCCATTTCTGTCTAAAGATGGCAATTGTGCTTCTGAGTTGTGTAGAGAAAATGCAGGAGTAAGAGACCATGAGAGACAGAAGGCATATACAGAGATGCTGGATTTATTTTCCAGTTCTGGAAGACTCTCCTCCCCTTGTACATCAGAGAAGGTTTTTCAGAATGAAAGGAGTAAATCAGAGCAGAAGAGCTTTGCTTGTCATTGTGACATTAAAAGTAGTTCAATTCATTCTAGAAGTTCTAATACTTTAAAGAGTAAGAATGTTCCATATCAGAATGTTTTCTCTAATTCTTTACGTAGTTCTGTCTTTAATAATGTGGCTTATTCACTCCACAAGGTTGAAAATTTCAGCCATTTTGATGATAAAATAATTACGTCTCCAGATTGTGACAGCTCAAGAACTGAATCTGATTGTTCCCACTTGGAACAGATGTCTTCTGCAGGATCCTTAATGGGTGCTAATGAGCAAACTGGCTTTAGCATATCGTGCCTTCTCTTTTCTCAGTCTAATGTGCATTCTGAAACAAAAACTTATAAAGAGCCCATTAAAGACAGTGCAACCAATAGTTGGAAGACCAGTATAGTAGTTCTCAACTTCCAACACACAATGCCTCTGATCTGGTTTCTTTTAAGTCAAGAGCTTCGTTTGTTGCAAGACCAGAACACGCTTCCAGTTTGGGATATTTTTTAAGCTTTTCTGCTTTTACAAAGATGCCAGTAATCACTGGTCAGCAGTGCAGTGGTTTCTAAACAAATTAAGGAGTTGAGAAGTTTGTTTGATGGAAGCAAGAGATGTGCCTAAGCGATATCATTAATAAAAAAATCTGCCATCTATAAAAAACTTGCAAGTAAATGTGTTCCTCAAGTCAGGCATGAATCAATACATATCCCACACTAGTTTTGGTGCTAAAGCTCATACTGAAAATGTGGTTCAGTCTGAATCTCCCATACAAGAGGCTGTCACAATGTGCATAAGCACACAGATCTCTGATGTCTTTGTGAGAAAGCCCCCTGAAAAAATTGCATGCTGTTGGGGGGGGGGGAAAAAAAAAGATAGAAAACCGTTTTGTGTTAAGACAGAACTTTCTGCATTTTCCTCATGTCTTTTTGAAACCTCAGGTCTATTCTCTGGGAAAAATACTGGAATTTTTCATCAGTACTTTACCTTAAATTTCTATTAGGATGGAGGAGTTAAAAGGTATCTATTGGCTCGCTGTTGGCAGTTGCAGAAAACCAGACCCAGAACCTGTTTGCTTGCTTTTGTTCAGTTCCATTATGTATGTTGTTGTTTTGTCAGCTGAACAAGGTACCTTCCAGAGTTCCATGGCAGAATTTCATGAGGGTCCTTTTGGCACTATAAAGGAGATTCAAGTTGGTTTTGCTGGACAGAATATTTGACTTCTGTGTTCGGCTGAAGATGGCTTACTCGCAGTATTTACCTATACCAAATACTTCATTCAAAGAATTTGCAGTGACATAATGAGAAGTTTGATTGTTACTGTTTGATTGTTTGGATGATGATGTTTATTTAAATCACCAGCTCTTTAAAGATGATTTGATGCAGATTCCGCTGTACTGGACTTCAGATTTAAATGAATTAGTTTATTCAAATGGAGTACAATTGTCCTGTAAATTTCAAACTGAGTTAGCGGACCTGGTTTACTTACTGTATGAAAATATGGGAAGTATTAAACCTTCATTAGGTGACATTTACGTACTGCTGTATATATATCAGTGAAAGTAAACTGTGCTAAGCAGACTGTGTATAGGAGTCTTGTTCTTACAACTACTCATGTAGGTCTCTTATAGGAAAAAAATGTCTTTTTTTTCTGCACCTAACTATTTGGATGCTTCATGCCAGCAATCACAATTTGACAGCCTTTGGTTGTACAGTTTGAATGATACCTGTTGTGCAGTTTTGCCAGACAAAGAGAGATGCACAAAAATTGAGCTTGTGTTTTCTAAAAGGAGTAAGGACCTGATTCAGGAATTGTTTTTTCTAAATACTGTGAAAAAGAAGTAAATACTCAGCTGACAGTCATCCCATCAAATCTTCAAAGCAGTTTGCATATCCCTTTGGAAATCTGGAAATTAACATTCAGTTCAAGTGAAGAAGCCATTTGGCTAATTATGCATTTGACTAGGTGTTGAAATCCAAGTAAGTTTAGATACATTCAAAATAAAAGGCTAATAAATATTGATAAAATTCTTCACTCCACCTTTTTTTTTTTTTTAATTAATAAAGAAAAGTGACCTTTGAGTGCTAAAGGAATACCACAGACTTTATACACACATCTAAGCAATAATAATTATTGAGTGCTTGCATTTTGTACATCTCTGAAATGCTTTACTTACAATTCCTTGGGAAAGTGAAGAAATTAAATGCTTCTATATGCTACATGGTAGGTGGATGAAAACTATAATTACCACTCTGTCTTACGATTTCCGTTTTGACTGTGTTTCCTAGCTCCTTCCATGTACTATCAATTTTCATTAATGTCTTCTCTATTCCTCCTTGAGTGTCTTTTCCTTAATCTTTTTTATTATTTTTTTCCCTGCTCCTCATTTACTTTATGCCCTTGATCTCAACATTTCAGAACATTTGCAGATTTTTTAATCTTATTTTCACTGTATGCTCTTAATACTACAGATGTTTACAGCTTTTATACATGCAATTTTGGGAATATTAGCATTGACAATTCTTCTTCAGAGTTTTATATTTAAGGTTTATTGCACTTTCACACAAAAAATTTGTCACAAGTGCAAAGGGAGTTGGGCTTTAAATAGCATTTCAACCTTTGGTCATGCTACTGTGGCAAGACAGATGTTTTGGGGGGGTTGTGCCATCTGTGTGCATGTTTCTTATGCTCCAGCTAGGTAGTTGATAACTGGGGACACTGCCTGACAGATGGAGTGAGTTTACCTGTAGAGTTCTGTCCATGTAATGTTCTTGGCCTTGGTTTCATCATTCTCTGCTTGCTTACTGATGGGGTTGTTGATGCTGTGAGATTGCATGTCTTACAGTCTTTTTATTACTACATCTCAAAAAAAAAAAAAAAAGGAGCTCTTGGACATTAGTAGAATATTTCCATTAGCTGAGGCTTTCCTCTAGCTTAGGACAAGGGGTATTTTACCTGTTACCACTGTCAGATGTTTGAATAGTAAATAAGCTGTAGTCTCCTGTCTTTTGTTTCTTCCCTTGTAAGGGGAGCTGGATATCTTTTTAATCCCGTTGCTTGAATATGCCATCTGCCTTGTTTGAGGAAGATGGTTCTTGGCAGAAAAAGCAGTGGTATCTCATCTGAAATTCTAAATTCTGTAAGCATATTGCCAAGCAGAGGTGAAATCTACTACAGAGAGTTAGATTTCAGTCTCTCTCCTAGTATAAGAACATTTCCCATTTGTTTTTGCCATATGTTAGGACATGATAATGTAACTCACATGGGATTTAAAAAGAAATAGCTTGCATTAGGTAGGGAAGCTATGTCTGGAAGGATGAACTCTTGTTTGGATAAAGAATTGTGGAGGTTTTTATTGTTATATTTCTACCTCCTTCAGGAAGTCCAAAAATGAACAAAACGTGTCATGTTATTTTGAGGTATTGTGGGGGGTTTTTAACAAAGAATGTGTATGCAGATGAGTAGACAGAGTAGTATCATCATGTCAGTCACACTCAGGAGTGGCTCCCTCATTGACATCACTATGGCATTCCTTCTGGGTCTTGCCCAAAGTCAGCTGTGAGTGACACTATCTGAGAGGACTGTCTTGATCAAGACTGTTAAAGGAAATCTGTCTCTGCAACCAATTTCTTTTCTGATTATACTCCAAAGTTAAATGTTCGTGCATCTTGTGTTTCCCAATAACGCTTTTTCTCTTCGGTGCTTTTTAAAAAAATATAACTCAATGAATACTCTGCACTTCCATGAAAAAGAACTTCATAGCAGTATATTTTATTCTAATATTTCTACTATTTTTATGATGTAAAGTAAACATAAAGATTGTTGTTTATGAATATCAAAGCATTATTTAATATATTAGGATGCATTTTCCACAACACTTTGTGTTTGAGATTGGTTTCCTCTCTATTAGCTGTTTGTAATAATTCTCTGAAAATGACTGCCAATAAATTACATGTTGACAGAGGTGGCTTTAAGAGTGGGTTTATGGTTTTATTGCTGTTTTAAGACAGATGATGCTGTTTTCAGGGGAATGAGCTTCTCTTTTCCCCCAAGGAAAGAGCTTACATTTCAGTGCTCCAGAAATGAGTTTTCGCTGAAAAGCCAGTAATGTGGGTAGTAATTACAGAAGAGCAAAACGGACAGGAGACAATATTTTTTGTGAAAACAAAGGTCACTAAAAATATTTTTCCATTCAAACATAAACTTTTTTATGGTTTCTTAAAATAAAATAAAAAGTTTGGGGTAAATATACTCTAGATTAACTAAGTGGAATAAAAATTCACTTTCTTTGTATTTTCTTTTTCACTCTTATTAATGCTAATATTAAGGGAAGTTACATTGTCATTTATAATTGGCTGGCAATGAAATAACAACCTCCTCATCTTGAGAGCCATGATGATGTCAAAAGGCTCTCTGTAACAGGCAGAGGTGTTTATGAATGAGTTTCAAATTCTTCTCCAGCTCCTACACAGTCTTATGTGTACTGGAAGTCACCAGGAGTTGCTACAAAGAAGATGAATGTTCAGAATACAGTTACAGCACAAGTGATGGATAGCAGTGGTAAATACAAACATAGTCATAACTTTAAAATTATAGTTTTTCAGTCTTTTTGGTTGTTAACTTATATTTGTCATGCTGCTGTTATTTTTTTAAGTGCCAGTTCATTAAGGTTTTCAAACCAAATATATTCAATGGAGCAAGTAGAGGACTTCCTTAAAGGCAGCTTCTGTACTTACTCACTCTAAGTGCTTATGCTACTTTTAGGCATAATGACTGCAAAGCATTAATCTTTTCAGTTGCAAAAATGTTTTATTTTTGACATGATTTCAGAGTTACATATTCCATCTGGCTGTCAGAGGAATGAACCCTCATTGGGAATAAATGTTTAGATTGTTTTGTCCAGACTGTGCAAATTTATCATATTTGAGTTTTCTGGGATTCAGATATGGTTAAAAAAATAGTAGGAAGCTGTTCTGACAGTGGATTGCTTATTTAATTATAAAATGTGTTTGAACTTTTAAAGTTTAAGAGCTTTCTGAATTGCCTAGGCCCCTGCAGCTTTGCATGATAATGTAAACATTTGTTATAAAAGACAGAGACATACAAAAATTAGAGTTAACTGTGAAAGCTTGATTAATACAGTGATTTTTTGAAAAGGGAGGTAATAAAAAGTCTTCTGCTTTTCCTTCTCTTTGATATCTAAGCTGAAAATGCCTTTTCCAATAAAGGAATATTTTTTAATATACTTCACCTTAATTTTTGTATGCATAAAAATATGCTAGGGCTTTCTTACAAGACAAGATCCACTTTGTTTTCAAAGAATTGCTTTATTTTAGAAGTAATTTCTGCCTCCTCTTTTCCTGCTTCTCTGACCAAGAACACTTTCTCATTTTCAGTGAAGTTTTTCTTTTTTTCCTTATGTAGTGATTTTGGTTTTCCTTTCTTCTCCCTATTTGATATGTGCATGAAAGCGGATGGTCTATCGTTCACTGGGAGCAAATCCAGATGACCTAAAGGACCCAATTAAAATTAGTATTCCACGGTATGTCCTGTGTGGGCAGGGAAAGGATGAACATTATGAGTTTGAAATAAAGGTAAGTGCTTACTATTTGGTTTTCTTTAATGCTTTTGTTTCACTAAGTGCAATTTTTGATTCTCTTTCTTTACATAAGTAACCTCAATACTGTTAAATAAGAGAGGTGAGAAGAATGCACAGTATAGGACACTATAAAGACAAGTATTTGCCAAGTGGGTTGATTGTACGGAGGAGGCTAGTGGCCAAACTCTTGGGGTGAGCAGTTCCAGAGCCAATGTCAGTTCAATTTGAAGAGTTCCAGAGATGAGGATTAAATGCATTTTGGTTATAGGGAAGCCCTTTATTGAGATGCAAGTGTCAGGTATAGAAAAGGCTTAGACTTGAAATATTTACCTGAAATAACAAAAGCACGAAAGCATTGTTGAAGTATTTCGCATATATGCATGACAAAGGCTTGATTCCTGTCAGACTCTCTTTATTGTTCTGATTCTTCCCACTCTGTATTTCCAAGGTGTTGCTTCTCCAAACACTCAGTTGATTTTCTGTGCAGAAATGATGGGAGGGAGGAAAGCATATTAATTTTGTTTCCTCTGGTACGCAGCCAGTGTTTTTTCAAAGCAAGATCTAAAGTCTATTTGGAAATGTGTTCTCAGTGTGCATGGACATATGTGTATTATAACTGATGTACATATTATTGGAGACAGAACTGGCAGCCTCCTTTACTGAATGTGCTGCCAGATGCTTTGTTAGCTGCTGTGAGGTGGAGGAGTGACCTTCCTCGCAGCGTAAAGGACCATTTTTAACTGTGTTCTCTTTTGAAAAGGTTTCTATTAAGATGGGCAGTCTTAGCTTTGTTTGTGATAATTAAATTTTCATTTTGAAACATACCATGCCATTTGTGAGTGGAATACCTCCTTTTACCTGTTGAACTTTGATTTTCTTGGGGCTAGTGAAAGCCCAGAGCCAGGGAGATGCTGAGGGATGAGTAAGTGCACATGAAACTTCCCCAAGGACTCTTCTGCTCAATTTTCAGCACATAGATTTACTAGACTAGGTAATGGTTAGTGAAGATGGCAAAAGGAAAAAAGGAAAAGGTAGCTTAACCACTGAATATATTGATGGATTTATTTTCCAGGTATTCTACCTGCATCGATAAAACCTGTGTAAGTCTCTACAAGATCTTAGCATGAAGGAGCAATTGAAAGAGTATGTGCAGTTTGGCAGTTTTGGGGATGTTTCTTATAGTCATTTCCTCACATGAATCAATCAACTGCTAATGCTTTTTCCTTTCCCTCCAGGTCTCTGTGTCACTGTAGATTGCTTCTGCTGTAGTCAGGATTTTGCTCCATGCTGCAATCCACAGAACTTCTACAAACTTTTCTGTTTTAAACCTTTCTCTGTGCAGAGCTCCCAGCTGTACTCTGATCTTTATTAATCTTCAGAAGCTCCTACAGTTATTCTATAGAAAATTAGAACACATGGAATAGTGGGTTTCTATTTTTTTTGCCTTAAAAATCAGGAAAATGTGGCGGGGAGGAGATTAAATGTACTTATTCATTTAATCTATTTCTCATAGGTCAGAATACCATGTCAGCTGTCAAAATGATTCCTGATTTCAACCTTACTTCGCTTAGTTCAAGTTTATTTTCAGGTCATCTGAAATATATGTCAGTTGTGGGACTGAGGTGTTGCTGATCTCATTTCCTTTGCTAGGTCCTAAATAAGCTTTCTTCAGCAAGGTTCTTCTTGCTTTTGGGAAAATGGGTAGCTGACCTATCTGCATGTCATAGCACTTTGGAACCTGACAAAATGACAAGTGATGATTGAGTTGAATTTTAAGACAGTCCCCAAAACTGTGAATCCTAGGTATCTCAGAGGTATTTTCTTCTACAAATGTTTCTAGTCATTGTGTTTGTAGGTAAATCCTGCATATTGTTACATAGAGGAACAAATACAATAAACTTCTGTATATGACCAGTGTATAAATTTCTTCTTGTGACATGCAGTAGTCAAGATTATTTTGTTTACATGCCATAAGAGAGAGAGTAGGTTCCACTTTCCTTGGCAGCTTCATGGTCAATTCATGAGTCTTTCAACCCTGACGTACTACCCAACAATATTTTGTTTTCATGCAGCATCTTGTTGATATAGACATGTATGGGAATAGGCCAGCAGGATTTTCTGTCCACTCAGGTTCTTTCATTGGATACAGATCCTTATTAAAGATGTTCAGTGGGCCCTACAAGAAGCGAGTGGACAGAATTCAAAACAGGAAGAAACGGATAATTTATTGGAGCTAAGACAGCACCTTCTTTTGCAGCAGGAATATGTCATAGAACTGTTTGTGCTAGTGAGCTATTAAGTATTCTGTATGAATTGATTGATTTCCAAAAAGGCTTCCATTTGAGTGAGAGTTTTTGTGTTGTCTTCAAAGACATGATGAAACAGTAATAGCTTAATCAGGTCTAAACATATTTATGTTAGAACTGAATTAGTATGCCAGAGAACTATTCTTGTATTCTCCCCTTCCTTTCATGTGTCAGGATATTCAGACAAGGCTGTGCTAGAAAACAGTGTAGGAAGAGCTTTTGCATCAATAAAGCCAGTGGCATCTGTTACAGGCAAGTGCCCATGGTTGCGCACAGTTCCTGTGGTTGGCAGAAGGAACAGCCAAGGCAGCAGGGAAGGTGGAACTCCAGCTCTCATAAAGATATGCAGGGTCTTGTGAGAGCAGGTGATGGAACAAAGTCTGGAATCATGCACAGCCCTGCGGGGATCCTCTGACAATAGTGAGAGGATAATCATTCTTATTCAGCTTTCTCTCATTATTCTGAGTTCCCTCCTTTTATTTATCCTGTTTGATATTCTTTCAAAACTGGTTTTCTTGTGTTTCAAAGCCTTTTAGTGACAAGTATTCTATAAGAAAAGATCCAGGCAGATGCTTTCCTTCAGATCCAGTTGCATTTCTGTTCAGCTAGATGATGTGTTGGATCTGCTCAAAAAGTCCACATTTCTAGTCAAAATTTTTTTCTGAGTTTGGTGAACTGTTGCACAGTGGAAGTAAAGCAGAGGTAGTTCTCATTGATACACAGTTCTTCAAGAAAATGATGCATGCCCCATAACTGCCTAAATTAGTAAAAAGTCTAATATTCTGTCAACCTTATCAGATTAATACCCTTAATAATAAAACAGGAAAAAGTTTATAAGAAATTTTTAGGAAACTTCTCACTTTTCAGATGCTGTCTTTGTAATGTCAGAAACAATTTCAACAAGGTCCATTTGAAGAAGTATCAGTCCTCATGACTGTAGACAGTTTAACCAGCCTGGATAAAGAAATTAGGCATTTCCTGTTTTTTTTGTAATTGCTTTCAGAAATAGATAGAATATTGGTTTTTTCTCCCCCAGCCATGGTGTTACTTCTGTTGCTATGGGACAGAAGGAGAACAAGTGTTGTGGTGTGCTTTACAGTGGAATCAGTTGAAAATGTCTCCTAGGTTATTTTCTATCAGTCATTATGAGAAGAACAGATAAGGAGACAGGATTGTGATAAATCTGAAAGGAGATATTGGTTTTACATAGGAAATGGTGCCTTTGAATGAGAAAAACAAAACTCACAATTCTAAGGCAAATCTAGGATCACAGCAGTGCCTAGATAAGAATATTGCAAAATCTGTCTTGCAGGTGTTCTTGACCATACGGTTTTTGTTCTTAAGAAAATACTTTTAACTGTATTAGCAAATTATGTAAAAAGCAAACGGCTTTTCAGAACGTCTTTGCTTGTTGTCCAGAACATCTGCATATGTATGTCCCTGTCTCATTCCTACAGAGCATATAGTCAGTCATACTTCTTCTTTTAAATGGGGGAAAATAATCCCAACCCAGATTTGTTGGATCAGTTGTAGGAGTAAAAGGCCATGTTCTAGAAAAGCTATTGCTATACCAGGTGCAATGTAATTCTCTTTATACAAGTGGAGTTTGATTCTGTCTGTCCTAATATTATTGCTGTGCTTTGGGGGCCAGTTAAGATTTTGTTTAGCATTAAAATTTGTTTTTCAATAATATCAACTATAATAACAGTAAAATTTTGCAATTACCTGCTAGTCTCATTACAAGAATTTGGAAGGTAAGCAAAGCAAAGTAAACAAAGAGGATGACAGATTTGACCAAGTCAGGTCAAGCCAAGCCACCAAAAAGCAGTTCTCAAGCAGCACAGATGTATGGCTTTGCTGTATTCCTTCCTGTCCATCTCTAGCAAGTTATTAAACTTTGTAGAAGAAAGCTAATAAAAAATTGGCTGCAGGCATTTTTATTTGGGTAAGTTCGGTGCCACCCTATCACCCAGACAGCTGTTTGATGCACAGCCAGCATAACATGCCTGCTCTTCCCCAGGCTGTGTGTCTGGAGGAATCCAGAATGTCTTGGCTAGGTTGCTCCTCTTCTGTGAAAATCCCTGGGAAAAAAGAGGTCCCTTTTGAATAAAGATTGTATACAAATGAAATTATCACAGCAAATTTTCACAACTCTAAAATATTAAATGACAGAATTAAAGCAAAAAGAATGCAGCAATGAGTAACTTCTTTGTTTTATGATTAGCTGTTACACTTGACCATTGTCTACTTGAACATTGAAATCACACCATTCTCTGCCTTAGGCATTCAGAACAGGATGGTTAATTGAGATCAGTGTAACATGCATATTCCTGAACAGTTGCTAATTTTTTTTAGTTAAACCTGCCTATGAATGTTAAATCTGTTCACCTGAGTTGTAAAGTTTGAGATACTGCCAACAATATGTTGAGGGAATGTAGTCTGTCCTGCCAGTGTCCTAAAATGACAGAATTGTGAAGGTTGGAAAAAAACATTTAAGATCAAGTCCAAATGTCAACCCAGCAGCACCAACATGTTCACCATTAAACCATATCCTCAAGTGCCATATCCACCCTTCCTTGAACCCTTCCAGGAACAGCAACTCATAGTAGCAGTGAAGCTTGTTTGTGATATGAAAGACAAAATTTTTAAGAGATAATGAGTTTTAATTGTGGTTGCATGCTAGAAGAACCTGTGTTACAGCATTTGTGAAAAGTTTTGAGAAGGCCCATTTTGTTTGCTTTCATCTTTAGTTTAAAATTGAGATAAAAATAGGAAAAAGCCTACCTCAAACCTCATTCCTCTTGACATAAATCAGAAATTATTGTTTTTCAAAACACTTCCCTTAATTTCCCTGTTCATACACAGCAGCAAAAGCAGCAGGGATGGAGAAGAATGGACCAGAGATGAGTTTGTTGCAAACCTGCGGCAGCAGCATTTGTGCTTGGTTTCTTCTGGCTTTGTTGCTCTGATTTCTGTTTCTCTTACTCAGTTATCCTACTCCATTTCAACTTTCTTTGCCTCCAAAACTTTTTGATACACTTAGTAGTGAGAGGACTACTTGTTAATTTTAAGAGTCACTTTAAGATTAAAAAGCCTGTGTCTTTGTGAGATGTGTTTTGTGAAATTGCTTTTTTTCATTTTCCTCCATAAAATCATAGCCAGACAGGGATAATGCCACATATTAGGCCTATTTGATTCAAAATGCAGCAGTGTTCAGTTTTAAGCAGTGCAGTTGGCTCTCTCTGCTAGTCAGTGTAGAATAATGCTCACTCACTCTGCAGCTTGGCTTCTTGGTAGCCTTGGATCACCAGAGCTGCACAAAGATTTTTGACTTCTGACTGTGAAGTCAAATGGTCTAGTCACAACACTTTTACGACCCAGTTAGAAATGTCCTTAATTAATGTCACCTAATTTCAGATAATGTTTAGTATGTCAGTTCTAGTGAGAATTCTGTGAATAACTTAGCAGTGGTAAGGTTGGTTTGCCAACCCTCTTTGATCCAAGTGTTATGCACTCTATTCACAGGAATAATTATATTGACTTTACGAAAACTTCCTATATAAATGGAAAGTTTGTCACCATTTTGAAGACACAGACCAAGAGTGTCTTAAAGGAATTTCTTCTACTAGAAGGTGTTATAATATTTTACCCAACAAACTGGAATCACATTCTATGTGGTAATGAACTCTGTGTGTCCAAGAAATGTGTATTTATTAATTATGTATAAGAATATACATTTCTGTGAATATTTCAAGAGGCTACACTACACTTATTCTGGATGTTATTTATTCATTAATGGAATACCCACTGTTTGTAATACTGAGAGTCAAATAGCTGCACCAAGAAGGGATTGGGGATTTCTTAAAGTGTTTGCAGTTTTGTCAAACCACTGTGGATTAAGAAATAAATGCATTCAGGTGTTTTTTGCTTTGCAATCAGTGCTTCTTATTAAATACAGTTCTATCATTAGCTTTCATGTAATGAAAGAAAAATTAAGTAAACTTAGAAAAGTTTTTGGATTTAAGACAACTAAGAACTGTCCATTTTAATATTAAAACCTGGTATACTGCGTGGGTTTTAGTGTTGTACACTGTGTGGATTTACTTCTGTTTCTTCTTTTTATATTGTCTGCTCTAGATAACAGTCTTGGATGAGACATGGACAGTATTTCGGCGGTACAGTCGTTTTCGAGAATTGCATAAAACTTTAAAACTGAAGTACCCAGAGGTAAGTTTTGGTAAAACTTCCTTTACCAGAAAGGGTAGAGACCTGAAAAAAAGTGGTTTGAAAAAATGTTGACTCAAAAAGGGAGGTGATTTCAGACAGCCAGCACAATTTTAGCTGCACAGTTCCTGCCTGACCAATCTAGTGACCTTCTACGATGGAGTGGCAATATCAGTGCACATGGGAAGAGCTATGAGTGTCATCTCTTTTCATCTTTGTCATGGTGTCTTAATTTGAGACAGTTTAAAGAGATGGGCGGTCTGAAATGAGTAACCTTCCCCTTCGTTCTAGCCAGTACCTTCCCACCAATGAGGAATGAGATATGAGTAGAGATAAGTGAAAAAAATAACACATTACTAACAAACAGAATGCCAACAGGCAAGGAAAAAAAGGTCAATAATTTCTAGATACCAAACTGCGAAAAACTCACAACCCCACTGGAACAAAGAGAGACCCAAAATGCCAGAAATAGCCTTTCCCGAGATGGCACAAGGCAGGGACAGCCTCAGGCTTCTGGGACAAAGGGACAAGATGCTGTCACATCCCTTTTGGGAAGGCAGGAACTTTACAGAGCAGTTGTAGCAGCAGACGAAGACTTGCCAGCTCCTGTGGGATCTGTCTGCTGCTTCCTCCTGCTGTTTACAGGCTCTGCTGCTGCTGCTGTGCTCTGCACTTGCAGCTGTGGGATGAGGGGAAAAGGACCAGTCTGCCAGTGCCAGCATGGGGTGGCCTTTTTTGCTGCCAGCAGAGTTTGCAAATTCACTTTGAAACAGTTTCTAATTGCAAAGTTCAGTCTTTATGGATGGCTATGGTTGTGAAGCCAAAGCTGCCAGAAAGAGAGAGGCTCTGCTCCTGTAGTCTTTTCTCCTGGAGCAGGCAGCCAATCGATTTGGACTGGCTTGCTGGAGCAGCATTGCCCATGGCAACTGGCAGACACCCGCAGAACTCACCCCAAGGCAGCTCAAACCTGCTAACTGCACTCTCTCCGAGATGGGGAAAGAAAACAAAAATGAAAAGAGATCCCAAAACAGGAGGAAAAACCTTTGCCTGAACAAAGACCAGACAGCCCGCAAAATAAATACCACGCGGCAAAGGACCGGAAGCTGCGTGGGAGGGCGGATTTTGAAAATACCCATAATAGCACCCCCTCACACACAAGGTCTCTGTCTGCAGAGTCTTAAGGAGACTAACAATTCTTGGACGCACATAGATATGGAATACAGTAACATTATGGATCATCCCAGGGCACGTGGTCCCCACAACATCATTTTCTCTGAATTAGAAGGAGATGGATTTGATGGATGAATATTTTTGGTGGATGAGGAATTGCTTGGATGGTCACATCCAGCAGGTGGTGGTCAACAGCTTAAGGTCCACATGGATGTCAGTGAAAAGTGGTATCCCTCAGGATTCCATACTGGGACCAGTGCTGTTAAATATCACCATTAGCTGACACAAGAAGGAACAAGCATACTTTCAGCAAGTTTGCAGATGACACCAAGATGAGTGCGGCTCACAAGCATAAGGGATGGGATGTCATTCAGAGGAACCTAGATGAATTCGAGGAATAGGGCCATGGGAATCTTATGAGGTTTAACAAGGCTAAGTGCACCTCGATGCGGGCAGTTCCCAGTGTGAGTACAAGATGTGGAATGAGGGGATAGATTCAGAGCAGCCCTGCCAAGGATTTGGGTGTGCTGTGAATGAGAGGTTGGGTGTGACCCAGCAATGTGTACTCACAGCCCTGAAGGTCAATCATGTCCTGGGCTGCATCCAAAGAGTGGCCTGCAGGTCTAGTGAGTTGATTCTCCACCTCTGCTCTGGTGAGATCCAACCATCCAGTTCTGGAATCCTCAGCACAGGAGAGAGGGACATGGACCTCTTGGAGTAATCAGATGGCCGGAGCACCTCTCCTTTGGAGGAAGGCTAAGAGATGGGGTTGTTCAGCCTGGAGAAGAGAAGGCTCTGGGTAGACCTTATAGCAACCTTTCAGTTCTTAAAGGGGGGTTATTAGAAAGATGGGGACAGATTTTGCAGCAGTTCCAGTCCTACTGTTGCAGTAAGACAAGGAGTAATGGTTTTAAACTGCAAAAGGCATATTCAGAATAGAATGTAAGACGAAATTTTTACAATGGCACAGTTTTTATATAGAGAAGAGTGGATGCTTCATCACCGGATATATTCAAGGGAAGTCAGCTGGAACTCTGAGCAACCTGATCTAGTTGAAGATGTCCCTGCTCATGACAGGGGGGGTGCACTCAATGGCCTTAAAAGTCTCTTCCAACCCAAATGATTTTATGAATCTATGACTCCTGTCAGTCATATATGGCCCATAAGACTGACAAGCCCTTCAGCACTTCAGGGATCCAAGGGTGCTTGATACAGGATGGATGTTACAATGAAACTGTAGCTCTGTGTGCTACTTTTGGCCATAAATTCCCTTCACTGCTGACTGGCATAGTTCGCTGGGGGTTGCTGTTTTGTTCATTGCAAGGTACTTGCAGTCATATCCTGTCATCCTGACAACTTCTCATTTGAAAGAAGAGCATTGCTTCACAGATACCTTTTCAGCTTTCAGGCTTCGGCAAAATGAAAAATTGATCTGACCACTTCAGAGATTCTGGGCATTCAGGATGAGGAGCTGTGCCTGATGGAGCTTTAGTTCATTGGAGTGAGCGTTTATGGAATTAGTTTTTAGTTTTCACACCTGACTTTTAATTATTAACATTTTTCTTCCTTCCAACATGTTCCCTTGGATATTAGAAGAAATAAATCATTCGAGCAATGAGATTTGAGAGTTAGCACAAGTAAAGAAGCTTGGGTCATATATTCATAGACAGTAGATTAAAAAATATGAATGTGTTAAAGGATAGACATCCAATAGTGTGCACATGCTTTCTTGGTCTTTATTAACATATGCTTTCAGCTAAACATGAAATGAGCATGGAACAGACCTTGAGTCTGGCGCTCAAGACTGTTCCCATTTCAAAACAGTAAGAAAACCAGAAAAGGAAACTACTGTGCTCCAAATATCTAAGAAAAAGTTTTAAAGAGAAAAAGGAGAGAGAGAAAATTAAGTCATCTTTTTTTTTAATGACAGAATTTTTTTAAGGTAAAATTGAGTTTTTAATGGGAAATTGAAATGTTTTCTGTACACAAATGCTTAAAAAATTACTTGTGAACATCAGCATCATATTTTTATTTGAATAAATTGCCATTTCCTCTTGGATATTGGAGTTATAGTCTGTCAACAGGAATATCCTAATTGCATCTAACTCTAGAAAAAAGACATGGAAAAGGGCCACCTGAATCCCTGTGCAGACTGATTTTCCCCATTTAGGAAAATGTGCTAGAGTAGTCTTCTTTAGAGTTAGTTATTTAACAGTTGCATCAGAGGGAGGTCAGTTTCATTCATGTAGGTAATGATTCAATTCAGGAAGCATCTAATGTTCTTAAAGCCACTATTAAAATGTCCCATGCTGCAGCATATTAATTTTACCTTTTTGAATCAAGCATTTGTGACTGACAGTACAAATTCAGGCTTTTTTTTGATGTTACAGCGGGGAGTGGTTGTTTTTTTATTCTAATTTATTTGTTTGTTTTGAAGAACCATAACAACATGAATAGTATTGTTAGGTCATAATAAAGTCCAGCATCCAAGAGTGTACAACAGGATAAAATCCCAGTCTAGAGTACAGGTACATAGTTTTCTTCATCTTGGAGTCTTCCCAGCTGAAGCTATTATTGTTGTCATTAACAATTCACAGTTAATATTTTTCCTGTGGATTTTATCTTTGTTTTAAATTCTCTGCACTGCTCACTTTATAAGTATTTTATAGATGCAATTTTCTTTTGCAGTTTATTTTCTTTTATCGTCTTCTCTCTGTTTGTGGTTTTGCTTGCAAGGTCAATACATTTGCTAGTTTAATCTGTACATTTGTTCCTTGTTGACACTCCTGTGTTGCCATATGTTTGTGTCTTAGGTAAACTTACTGAGATTCACATCTAGTGCATTAATGGAATTATTGGTTAGTTATGCCAAAGCATAAGTGTCTAATTTCCATGTAGGAAGCACATGATATTTTATTAAGCTTATCTGTTCCTTTGTGACGAAATTTTATAAGTCACTGCAAATACTAAGTCTTACAAGGTTGCCAGTAGTATCTTTTTCCAGCCTTGACTGAGCTTTCACTTCACTGAATTATCAGGGAGGTTCAAATATGCTCATGTTTGCTAAATACCAAGCATGCTAAAGATTAGGAGAAGCAAGATAAGCATTTGATCATGTCAGCTAGTGCTTTTAGATAAGTACTGCCTTGTAAATACCTGTTCTGGAAATACAGCACCAACGGTGTCTTCTCTGTTTTACACAGTACTGGCTGTTGTGCTGTGTCCGTTCCTGCTTTGAGACTCGGAGCATCACAAGGCAATTGTGGGCAGAAGAGACTTATAATTTGTAGTGGGTTTCTTCTACTCATCAGCATTTCTACAAATTACTGTGTCCTTTTTTATCAGAGGGGAAGGAGCATGTTGTGATGGATGAAACACAAAATATTGTGTGCTGCAGTAAAGATTTGGCATTTGTTTTCTTAGAAGGAATTTCGTTAACAGTGTTGCATATGTGAAACGTTGATGGTTTTCCATATTTTTACCTTTATTTAACATAGCTTTAATTTATGATAATTTTGGATTAGTTTTGCAATGTGAGTAGCAATTCAATTTGTTTGGCAAATTGAAACTCATCTGTCTGTTTCGGCTCATCTGTCATTGAACTAATTTAGGATTCACCATGATGCTAAAATGCATTTTAATACCAAACTTGGCAGAGTTGTGTCTTTAGTCACTATGTATTATTCCAAAGAAACTTGATCCTTAAAAGGATCTTATCAGAATTTATCAGAGTTGAGTTTTATTTTGCACAGTTCCCACTCTAAATTAATATTTATAATGAACAGCGAAAATACTGTAGGCATGTTTAATATATGAGTGTCCTGTTTTAGAAGTGAACTTTACAGCTCATTAGTTGCTCAGCTCTGAGTTACTATATCAGTATTTTAATAATTTGCTGATCTTGCATTTCATGTTTCTGCCACTGAATTCCCAAAGGGATGTCTTGGCAAACTGATTTATTAGGAAGGTTTTAAAAAAAAGTATCTCTTTCAAAAGCAGAAACTTCCGGTCTTACAAGATGTTATATATAATATATATCTGCACATTTCTTCTAATGTAATTAAGGGGCTGCTGACAACTGGTTAGCTAACTGTGTCACATGCAAATTTTGAAAGACTGAAGAAGCTACAGCAGGGTGAGACTGAGCCAGTGGCAGATAACTACCAAGCATTTAACAGCATCTATTTTTTGGGGGGGCCTACATGACTGTCATTTGCCCAGCTCCAACTTTCTTACACTGCTAGACCATTAATGACCATTCTTTTACTTCTGAATTTTTAATTAAGATCATACTTGGCTTTCAGTTGCAGTAGTCTCTCTAATGAATGCACTTTTTGTTTGTTATTAGTCAGAGAAGAGAGGAAATGGATTCTTCATTCTCAATAGAGAAGTGAGAACTTCCATAGTTAGATTCTCCTGGTTTTTTCCTTCTGTCTTCATCTTTTCTTACCAGTTACTGGTTTTAGAATAGTACCAGAGTGTTGGTTTCTGCAGAAAACTTTACTTCCTGATCCACATCTTGCTGGAAGGGAAATCTCACTCTCCTGACACTTTCTCGCTCTCTTAACATTTTCTTGTCTCTATCCTCTTTAAAGGATAGCAGAGAAACAGCTCCTATTTGTCTTCCTCCTAACCAAATTCAAGGTTTATGAAGTTCCTCCTTCATGTGGGAGTCCTTAAGTCCCTCTAGCATCCAGGTTTTGTGGGGCTTTCACTGTAGTCTCTGCTTATGGAGTTCCCTGTCAGTCATCTTGAAAACAAATTCTGTGTGCATAAAAATCTCTACATGTTGTTAAGGAAAGTACCTTCCATAGAGGCATTTCTATTGCTAATAGTGATTCTTGACTTAAAATATTATAAAATCCCTGTAGAGCTGCCAAGGAGAAGCTACAAGGCATGCTTGCATTTATAGATTCACTCGTCCTATTCAGCTGGAATGCCAAAGCTATTGACTCCTAGCTTACTTAACAGAATGTAATAATTTCTCTAATATTTGTATTTGGAGGTCTGTATATAAGTATATATTTGTGTCTTTCGGGGTATTGTTGCCTCTACCGAGGCGTGACGACCTGGTTCG
>VXBI01006486.1:15334-174165 GCA_013397375.1 Toxostoma redivivum
AAAAAAGGCTGGGAGGGAGGTCAGTTTTCAGCATGGACTCATCCATCAAGCCAATTTTTCAAAAAATTCTTCAATAGCAACACTTTCTGCTACAAGGACTTGCTCTTCCCTAAGCATAAGTCATTCCCTTTGAATCAGGGAGGAGGAAGAAAGAGCAAAGACACTAAAACTATGGAGGGTTTTTTGTTTGGTTTTTTGTTGTTTGTTTGGGGAGTTTTGTTTGTTTATTTGGCTGGGTTTTTTACCTATAAAAGGACAAAATTCTTTGGCCAAGGCTCAAATCCCAGCCTTTGTTCTGGTGATGATGTCAGTATGGGACCTTGACTCTGGCGTGTCTGACTGTCCTGAACCTTCACCTGAACTGCACAGGGGAGGTTTCACCTCATCAGAAATGCAGATTTGGCCTCTCTGTCTCGAGCTGACAGCTCTGCTACATGAAGCAGTGAAGTGTGAGGCTGTGCATCACTGCTGCAAACTAAAAATTGAATGATCTGCTGATAGTAATTTAGCTTGGCTCCCACCATCTCATTAAAGCTGATGCTCAGTAACATCTTCACATTGCACAAAACCATCTCAGCAACAACAGAAAGGAAATCAGAGAGTGCACGCTGCAATGCTGTATTTGAGCAGGTAAATCCCAGAACATTTGTGTCTCTATTCTCTACAAACACCACGTCTTCATCAGCAGCATCACTTTTACAGCAGCAAACACAATGGACAAACCATGTGGTGCCACACAGAGCCACAGTCCAGCCATGGTGTCACAGCAACACATGACAGGGACAGACAAATGACAGAGGAGAGACTGGGAACAGGATGTGTGCACTTCTGTGATGACATTGAGAATGGATGAGGAAAAGGACAAGAGGTCAACAAAAAAGGGATGTCAAAAATCCTCAATTTTAAAGTTTGCTCAAGTGTATTTGCATTAGCAGCACCACTTTCTCTGAAGCACCCTATTAAAATTAAAATGAATTTTATAAATACATGAATCTATTAAAATTCACACATTTCCTGCATCAGGGGGATTCATACCAGTCCTGGGGGATCAGGCATGCAAGAACTAGAGGAGATACATTTCTCCAGCTTCAGTTAGTGAATATCCCTCCACCTCAGGGACCTCAGATGGCAATTTAGGACCCATAACTGAAAGACTGGTGTCCCCATACTTCCAGCAAAGGGAATTGAAGCATCCTCATGGGAAGGTCTGCTCTGGCTGACACTGCCAGGCCAATGCTTTTAAGTTAAGTGATCAATCATAGAATCATCACAGAATCCTTGAATGGTTTGGGGTGGAAGGGACCTTAAAGCTCATCTTTCCAACCCCCCCTTCCACTATCCCGGGTTTCCCAATCTCTCTGCTCCCTCCTGACCAGCCCTCCCTGCTCTTGGCTTGTACACTCCAGGGAAAACTTGCCTCAAGGGTTTGATTTCCCAACTGCTTATTCAAGGGATAACTTGATATATATCTAAAACCAGACTGAGGAGAATGGAAAGAAAGTAATAAGATTATGAGCAACTGGGCAGGAGCAGGTAAATGCCCAAAGGGGATATTTTTAAAAGCATTTAACTTTGTGCAGTGTTTTCCCAAGCTTGCCACTGGGGTGCTCAGCATTACACCCTCCACTCTCATGGGCAGCTACTGACTTCCCTGGGATAATTTTCCAGACTAACTTGCCTCATCTTCCTTGGAACAATTCCATCCTGCTCAAGAATCAAAACGAGCTGCTAAATTTTGGGAGGAGGAATGGCAAAGCTCATCCTGACCCTTTGCAGGATCTGGTGGAGGTGAGTGTGTCTGGGATGGCAATTTCTACAACAGCCCTGACATTTTTAGAACTTGTCTTCCCATTCCTGGAATTCCTGCCCATTCCTAAGCAGTGCCTGCTGGCAACCTTTTGGATGGACACAAGCCTCCAGGTTTTCAGCTAAATACACAAAATGCTGAATGGAGATGTATGGCAATTGTAACATCCCAGTCATGCCACACACACCACGCTGCTGCTTGAAACAAAGAAAAAAGTGCTGCTAAAAATACACGTGCATTTTTCTAGGTTTATGTTTAAAATTTGTGATTTGGTTTGTTTTGGTTTTGGTTGTTGTTTTGTTTTTATTGTTTTGTTTTTTAGTTTTTTTTCTTTTTTCAATCCAAACATCTATCTTGGTGCCAGGGAAGAGAACAGAATAGCTGATTTTTTAATCATCCCATTAAAGCCATAAATATAATGTTGGAAGCTCTTAATGGCTTCTGATTAATAAATGAATGGTTGTTCCATACCCTTTAATTCAAATCCAAGATGCTCTGCCAATGCAGAAAGAAGACAAGGAAGAGAAAGAGAAAAAAGAAAAACAGGTCTGTCAGAGAACTCTAAAATACAAACACACACACTGTGCAGTTACAGCAGGTTAGCTTTTGGTAGGCTAGCAGCACTCACACACAGACACTGTACACTTCAGAGCATTTCAAACCCCCACCACAACTCACATGTTATGCAAAGAAAGACCCAAACAAATTGCAGTGGAAGTTAATTATGAATTCTTTCAGTTAATTATGAATTCTTTTGAGATGAGCCATGTTTGTTAGTACCTGATATGGAATTCACTGTTTAGGCAGGGGAAAAAAAAAAAAAAAAGGAGGAAAAAAAATAGAAAAGGTACACTTGCTCTGAAACAACTCCTGACAGGTCAAAACACATAGAGACTGCATGAGCCTGGTAAAAACCATTCATCCCTTCTGCACAGGGCAAATCTGCCCTGGCTGGTCCCCCACGCCCAGGGGCTGTGCTGGATCTCAGGAGTGCTGGGCACAGGGTGTGGGGGCTCCTGGGGCTTGCCCACAGCCTGAGCCCTGGCCCAGGGGCACACAGCCCTGGCCCAGGGGGACACAGCCTTGGCACAGGGACACACAGCCCTGGCACACAGCCCCTCCATCCCCTGCCCTGCCAGCCCTGCCCCGAACCACGGATGCTGCGAGGGATGAGGTTCCCGGGTAAGGCAATGGATCTGAAAGTGCAAACTGCACTGAGAGCTCCCCTGCAGCCTGTGCCCTTCCAAACTGCACTCCTGCCATGGCTCTGCTTTGCTTTAGTGTGCTGCAAAAAGCCCAGACTGGAGCATGTGCTTTCAGATTCATATTCAGCACAAGTAAGATTGCAGCTCATCCTGCAGAGACAGTGCTAAGCACAGGAGTTTATCCAATGAATCAACAGTGCAAAACAGGTATCCTGAATTTTAGTGATTTTCCTGGTACAAACCTCACCTAAAGACAGCTTTTCTTACATAAACATGAAAGTTCTCCATACTTACCACCGTACACAAAAGTGAGCTCTGCTGCTCCCAATCACCATACACACAAGATTATTTGCAGCTTGGAGGTGTCCAGATTTATTTATTATATTTTCCATAGGAACTGCTTTTTGCTGCACAGAAATATTGGCTTTCTTTTGCAGTGCTGTTCAAAATTTAGGCGGGGGGGGGGGAATTAGCACTAATTGTTACAGACCATGGAAACACGTGTTCTAAAGCAGGTTCTTCTCTTCAAACCAATGCTGATGTTTGGGGGGGTTTATGGGGGGAAGTTGGGGTTTTTGAAGATTTTGTATAATTTAAAGGCCACAAAACCTGGCTGCTCTCTGCTTCACTTCTCACATTTGTGTAAAAGGAATGGCAAACTCTACAGAGCATTTCACAGTGATTTTGTACACGTGGCAGTGGCATGGACATCATGTGGTGGGCAGCAGAGAACTGGACAGAATAGATTCATCCTAAACCACCTGGTTATCACATCCAGCCCTGACCTATTCCTAAGTTTTCCTGCCATTGCACACACCTGTTTCCCCTGACACTGACAAATGCATGTAGAGACACCTCAAATTTCATCCATAAATACAAATCTAAGCTGTTGGTCCATCTGCATACACACTTTTCTCCCTGTTCCAGGATTTTCTGCAACATCTGCAGCTACAAATGGATGCAATTCCAAACATTTTCATGATTTTATGCAAACTCAGAGACTCCTGTGAGAAGAGAGGTGGTGGGCAGGAGCTGAGGAGTTTAAGCCTTCCCCCTGTCCCTCTCATGTCAGAAGTGCTGTTTCTTTTGGCTCCCCAGCCTCAGGGAGCAGATACAGCCAGCTGGGAAACCTGTGCCAGTGTCTCATTACCATCACAGGGAAGAGCTCCTTGCTAATATCCAATCTAAACCTTCTCTCTGTCAGTTTGAAGCCATTCCCCCTTGTTCTGTCAACCCAAGCCCTCTAAATCTCTCCATATTTCTTGTTCTCTCCAGCTTCAATGGGACAAGCTCCATTGGAAGCAATTTATCCAGAGGCTACCACGTGAATAAACTGGAATGAGCCCTGAGATGGCAGCTGCAGGCTGAGGAAATGGGCACAGCATTTTTCTCGTAACCTTCATCATCATCATCCTGTCTGCACTGCACACACCCTCCCTGGTCAGGGCAAGGGGCAGCCCTGAACTGCTGTGGCACTCCCCAAGCTACCTGAACTGAGGGCATGAGGACATTTTTTGGAAAATCTCATTCCAAATGTGCCTCCTCAATCTTTCTGAAGATGCTTTTTCTCAGCATCAGACAAAAGACAAAGTCCTGCATTAACTTCATCTGCAGTGCCTTTGTGACTATGATGAATTGTAGTTATTTTAAAAGATGAACAGACAAAAACATTTAATTTAAAGTATTCCTGTAGGAGTAACACCTCAAGCAAGATGACTCTCGCTGAACTGTAGATTTATAGGATGATTAAAAAGGATAAAAGCCTTGGCAAACAGCTGTGAGAACTGTGGCCGTGCTCACTTGGTCTTCAGATTGCCCAAGAACATCAATAAGATGTTTAGTTACTGCACATTATTCCCTCAAAATACGCTCTCTGGGACACAGAGCATGCTCCAAGGCAAGAAACAAAGTGGAGAATTGACACCTGAGGACTAGCAAGATAATAAATTGATGACAATTTTGTTGCAAATCAATTGTATTGACAAGAGCTGCACTTGCAGGACTCTGATTCAGGTTTTTGCCAGGGCTTGCAGGGAGCAATGCAAGACAGAGGTCACGATGGGGACAGAGGACACTCTGCCTGTGTTAAGAGCTGGGTGACACCTCCAAGAACAGAAAATCTGTAAATGTTCCCACAAGCTCCACAGCCATTCACCTTCTCCAGTACTGCAGCAATAAAACAAATTCGTTTGTCATTAAGAGTCCAAACACAAAACAACAGAGCATTCAAAATCTGCTGTGGATGAGCATGCAATGAACCTCAGGAGATCCCAAGGGTAACCTGTGCGGTGTCCTGGGGAGAGGGATGACCCTGCCATGCTAAACCACAAACCCTGTAATTACCCAGCCACACCAGAGCACAGGCATCACCCTGAAATTCAGTGGGCAGAGTTACCCTGTCAATGAATGGACGCTGCAGAATGTCTGTGGAATTTCAAATGCTGCTAAATATTGGTTTGGAGGTCGGATGAGTGAGAGGTGGAGGAGGAAGCAGAAATTTAGGTAAGATAAATAAGTAATCTTTCATGTTTCATTTTTATATTGCAGTCACAGCAGGTAGGAAGCCACTGCTGAATGAGTGAACAGAGAAGCTAAAATTCAGATCTGGACCTTCCCAGGAGAGCTTGAAAGGGTGCATTTATCCCTCTGCTCACAAGGACACTTCACCTCAGCACAGGAGCCAGGTTCCAGAGGGCACCCAGCAGAAGGGTCACTCCTACCCATCAGGGTGGTGACCAGCACAGCCCTGCCACAGCCTGCAGAGCGCTGGGGGAAGGAACCATCCTCCAGAGAAACAAGAATCCTCTCACCCAATAAACCCCCACTGCTCCATGATGGCTGTGGGAACAGGCTGAAGACAAAGCTGCTCTCCCAAGGGACACCTGAAAATCCTGCTCTGCCTTTCCAGACGGTTGAAAGACTCCAACTGCGAATTAAAATTCAATTTGTAAAGAAACCAAGAATTAAATATGGGGTAAAAATAGAGAATATGCTAGATGACATTGCATATGAATGTCAGCTCTGTCCTAGGGTGTTTACAGGCAGCCTTACAGCCTGCAATTTTAACTGGATCACAAAGTAGGAAATGAAAATGTTTCACTAACCAAGATGAATGGTATGACATTTGTCCTCCAGACTGGTGATGATTATTTGTGGAGATTAATAAATAGCAAAGTTAAGATGAAGTTTCAGTTTCCATAGGCAAGAGGGAAGCATAAATATAAAACTTTATCCCAATTTTCTAAATTGTTCCATAAATCACAAGTGGAAAGAATCCAAGTATGCAGACTTAGGAAACATATAAATGTTCCTGCTGACCACGTTCAACTTCCAGGATCTCAGCTGCACCAGGACTGAAACAGCTGCCAACATGTTTTACAAAACCTTTACAACCAGGCAGCCCAAAGCCTGACAAGTTATTAGCAAACCTCCAGGAGGATTTAACAAAGACCTGAGAAGTTGCTTGGAGAAGAGAGAAGACAGAGGTGGATCTTGATCTGATGTAGAACAGGCAGCTATGGAATATAGGTGCCAGCTTTAAAAAAGAGTTTCTTAGAAGGAAGGATGATTTTGGACATGGTTCTGTCTCCTGGGAAGAGCTGCAAGCCACAGCTGTGCCTGTGGAGCTGGACCCAGGAGCTCTACACTGGCTGAGCCTCCAGCACCCAGCAGAAGCTCTCAGAAAGAATTCCTGACCCTTTTGGATATTGCTGCATTCTCCATCCAGGTGTGCCAGCAGAAAGGAAAATCTGGCTGCAGATTAAGGCTGGATGGTCCATGGGTACCATTACTGTGGATTCATTCTGGCTGTGGAGCCAGTTTGAGGTGTTCTATTCTCACCAATGCAGGGACAGAGATACCTGTGACCTGTGGCTCTGCAGGTGCCTGTGCCAGGAGCCACCTGACAGCTACTCCACGAGTTTGTCTATGGAGACACAGAGTCATGAGGACCTTAATGTGAAAAATGTTTTAGTAAGAGGATTTCATGACTCACCAGCCATGGAAATAACTCTCTCTGCTCTCATCTGCCAGGGCATTCCTCAGTTTCACACAGCAACTGCAGACAAGCACTGTCCCCTCTGTTCACTGCCACTAATTCTCTGCAGTTTAAATTTCAACTGATTTAAATGTTGCTTTAATGTCCCTCTATAAGGTTTTCTTCTCACAGGTTAGTTAAAGCCTAAACAAAATTATCTCCCAACCTTGATCCATCAGCCTTACGTGTGGACAGAGCTGGGACAGACTGGGGGTTCTCTGAGCTACTCCACTAATACAATTCCTAGTGAGTTTCTCTGCACCAATCTAATAGAAAATAGCAACGGTGTGAGTGTGACATGGAAAAAAAAAAACCCATCTGTAACATTTTCTCTTCATTTTCAAGCAGGGATGTATATATCCAGAAGGGCTGGCAATAGGCATCTGCTCATATGGTTGGAACAGCAACATAAAGAAACATCACATGTGAGAAAACCTATCTAAATACACCTAATTTTCATCTTAATGCAGTGGTCTAGCAGGCAATTAGAGAAAAACAAACTTCTTGAGCTCCCAGTCAAAGAGACAAAGACAGCCTGAACTCCTGGAGAACATGGGGAGTTTTACCTGAACAAAATGTGAATAAGGATTTAAAGCAGAGGTAGGAAGCTGCTCCCAAAAGGACACACAACATCTGGCACAATGCTGGGATGCTGGACCATCTCCATCTGTGGCCCAAATTCAGCAAAATATCTGCCACATCTTTTCAGAACTGCACCTTCAATTTAGCTCACGCTGCAGACTCTCGCTCAGCCCTGGGATACACCTACTGAAACTCATTTTCATATTTAATATTCATATTAAAGAATCAGGAGGATCCAATCTAGGCCTGAAAAGCTGAAATACCCCAAATACATTTAAAACAACACCAATATAGGACCAATATAGGTGTCCTTATTTAAGTATCTGTCAAATGCTGGCAGTGTTCTGAAAACATGAATCAGGACAGAGCTATTTTATTTCCAGTGGAAATGCCTGAACCTCATTTTTAATCTGTTTCAGCTTTTGACCTGTCAGAGCCCATATGGGATGAAGCACTGAGTGAATTATGGAACATCAGCAACTTCTACTGTGCCCTAATTATTGATCAAAGTAGAAGGCAAGAATTTGCAGGGTCCACACTTGAGTGAAATGCTTTTCCTACTCTGAAAACAGCAAGTTCAGTGCAAGCTTTTCTTCAGTGCTGCTGCTATCTATATTACCCAACTGTGACCTGAAAGTGAAAACAGCTATAAACATGTATGAATCATCTTCTTACATTAATTTTATCCAAGTTCAGACAGGTAGCCTGGATTGTTAAGCTCTTTTTACCTTACTATGCTGTGGTTAAAGCAGACTTGAGGTAAGGAAATGTACATGTGTCAGGTTTAAAGCTGGCATTGTTCCTCTAACACGTGAATAAAATTAAAACAAATCTCGGTTCCATAAAAAGCTGGATTCTGCAAGCTGGGGGAAAAACCACATGCCGTTTACTCCTGCCATTAATGCTCTCAAAAAGGCATTTTCCTGACATAAAACTCATTTTCACCCCTGTTTTGGTTTTGCAGCATGGCAGCAATAATGTTTAAGCCTGTTGGACACCACCTCATGAAACATGCTTCAAATCAGCTCCATGGGGTGAGCATCCCACTGCTGGCTCTAGCCAGGGCCCTGACACCCAGGGCTTCCAAGAGGGAAGGAAACCCTTCAGCATCAGGTGAAAGATCCAAATAAAATATTTTGGGGTTGTCATTTTAAAAAGAGCTTGCTTGGATGTTGGAGTCTGGCAGGCTAAATCAATGGAGGTTTCAACTTCAGAAGCCAATTTGGAACAAAAGGCAATGTAAAAACACTGAGCTGTCCCAAGGGCCCCACAAAGTCCATTTGCATCTTGTCTGTATGCTCCATGCAAGGGAGTCTAATTCCAGCACTTGCCAGCTATTAGCACGTGCTAATGAGGCTCCTGCAATTGCCAGTTCAGGATGAGGACGGCAGGATTCCTCACAGAGCAGTGGGAGAAGGGTTCTGGCAATCAAGGAGCCATCCTGAAGAGGCGTTTCTCCTCTGGTTACCACTAATTAAAGCCTCTTTCTTGGCTCTTTCTTAAAAGCCTCTTTTTAAACCCCCCATTTGTGGTGGGTCCAAGCAGGCAGTGTGGAGGCAGGATGGGTTTCAGGGACAGTCACAGAAGGGTCACAGGTTTCCTGCACCTCCTTTCAGGTCAGTCCTTACCCAGAGCAGGATCCCACCGGTGCTGGGACACCAACTGAATAATGACCCAGAAAAATCATCCACCTTGACCAGAATAATTCTGTCTATAAGTGAGACCTGTAGGAACTGGAAACTAGAAACTGGGAAGCACTAAGTGCAAAGGCTTTAGGGTATTTACACTCAATGCTTTAAGGGATTGGTCACTGTAGTTAGGCTCAATCCCATAAGCAAGGCTGTCCAAACACCTAGGAGAGACAGGAACACCTCTGTGTCCAGGAGGGACACACTCTGATGCCCATTTGGCAGTTTTATCCTGTATCCTGCATGGCAGTGAGGTTTGGAAGCCCTGAAGCAGTGGCAGCCACCAACATGACCTCTGTGCCACGACTGTAAAGTGATTTCATTGCAGTCACACCCTGGCTGTGATTTCCACCTTTGGTTCAAGGAGACTCACACCCCCCTGGCAGGAGTGGTGGGAAAATGCACATCTCCTCCCCTGCACAGGGAAAATGCCCAAATCCTGCCCTGCTCAGCACAGGGGAAATACACAAATACTGCCCTGCACTGCACAAAGGAAATGCCCAAATCCTTCCCTGCACAGGGAAAATGCACGTCTCCTGCCCTGCACAGGGAAAATGCCCAAATCCTGCCCTGCACAGCACAGTCCCTGTCAGGATAGCAAAGCTGGCAGCCCAGCTCCACACACAGCACAGGCTCATCTCACACAGCACACCCACCACATCAACTCGGGCCTCGTTTGCATTTTGCCTGAAAAGAGCAAGCAGCATCCAGTTCAGTCAGAAATGAAAGCAGAGCCCATTCTAATAAATGGGGAGATAACGAGCCCCAGTTCTGCTCTTGGTCACATCACAGCTCCTCTTAGGACCAAGCAGAGCTGGGAGGGCTCAAGATGGGAAGAGGGCTCTTGGAGAACAGAAGAACCTGCTTTAAGGACATGACACAGAGCACAACACCAAGGAGAGAGAGAGAAGTAGAAAGAGACATACTGGAGAAGCTGACCATTGCGAAATGCTGACACCGGTCTCCCGTGAATTCGATCGGACACCTACCGGAAGAGAGAAAACCAGAAAGAGAGAAACAAGATAGCAAAATGACACCCAAACAGGCTGAACTGAGGCCCCTTCTGATCCCTTCCAGCTCCTATCTGTCTGCTTTCAGCCTGCACCCTTACCTGCAGCCCTAAGCCCTACCCAAAGCTGACACCAAGAGCCATCCCTGACTAGACCACTCTACATCCACCGCTGTGCCCGGGAGGTTTTAAGTAGTGTGGTGCATTTTTTGTCTTCAAACATACTTTGCTTAGGATCTGGCATGTACAATCGCAAAGGCAGTTTCTCCAAACATCTCTGTCCGAAGAATCCATTTGGACATCTGGAGGGGAAAAGGGGAGAAATCACAGAACATGTCTGGCACAGTTTTTGAGGCTAAGGTCAGAAATAAAAAAGTGCATTGTGATGAATGGAAAAAATAAAGGCTTTACATGCGTATTTACTCTTTGCTTTAACCAGGCACCTGCAACATCAGTGTTCCAGCTCTGGTTTAGGCCTGGGTCTTCAAGCAGGCAGCCAAACCCCTCCTGCTCTGTCCTGCTCTGCCTGCCTCCTTCCTTCTCACCTGCTAGAAGCACCAGCTGGCAGGAAGACTGAGATGGGCTGGATGCCGCTTTCAGAGACTGCTCTGTAGGCTGGCAAGAGGCACCAAAAGCAGTGAGCTCAGGTGACAGCGAGCACTGGGTGTGGAAAGCATCTCCCCGTTATGACCCCAGAGGGCCCCACGGGGTGTTCACGGGGTGGTTAGAGAGAAAGCACGTGCAGAGTCTCTGTGTTAACAGAGGAAAGGACAGAGAAGAAGGCTGAGCTGAAGGGGTCTCACATGCTGTCCAGTGTGAGGCTCTCTCAGGCTGTCCTGGCCCAGGTCACCTGATGGGCTGAGATGTGCCAGCTCAGGGGCACCAGCTGCACATTCACGGATGCTCAGGTGGCAGGGAAGGTGCCCTGCAGGCCAGGGCCACCAGGCATTGCCACCAGCCCATGAGTAGCTCTCCAGAGCACTCCCCAGCTGAGCCAGGTTTGGGGAGCACAGGGCCATGGTCAGGGGTGCAGCAGGAGCTGCAGAACCACCCAGGGTGAGCAGCACCTGCATCCTCTGCCCTGCAGCTGCAGGTGAGCCTGGGAAGTGATGGGAGCCCAGCCTGCCATGGTCAAACACTTCTCCTCCCTCCCTCACTTCACATCTTTTCTTCTGGATATTCCTTGGATAGTCCTGCACAGCATCCCTAGTTTTCTTGAAGTCTCAGGTCTCACCTCCCTGTCTCACAGCTCCCTTCCTTCTCAGCAGACCTCTCTTTCCTCTGAGCTTAAGAGGGCTTTATCTTTATAGCATTTTAACATCTGTTTTCCGACTTTTTGTGAGCAGAGCTGCAGGCTCTGCACCTGGTACACATCAGAACCTTCCTCACTCCCAGATGCCACCCACAAGATCTCACTGTCCCACAGTGATCTGCAAGTGGTCAACTAGGAAGGGACTAAAAGACACTTCAGTAAAACACAGATAAATCAGAGGCCAAGTCTGATGTCACTTGTTCAGCTCCTGGCCAGGCCACTGCAAAGGGCAGCAAGAGGTTGGAGCAGCCACAGCACAGTGTCAGGAAACTGCTCCCAACCTGTGAATCTGGTGGGATGGGAAAGGTCCAGGTCCAGGTCCAGGTCCAGGTCTAGGTCCAGGTCCAGGCTCCATGCAGAAAAACCTTGATTTTTAGCAGTTGTACTTCATCATGGACATACGCTGACCTGGCTTTGGCACTTGATTTCTTGCTGGATTTCACTGCAGTTTGGGTGGGCTTGGGCTGTGCAATAAAACCTCACTGCCCATGACCAAATGTGGGTCAGCATCTGGGTTTTTGGGACCTGGCCTCACACCTCTAAGTGGGATTGTGTTGGGTTATTTCTGCACCCCAAACTGCTCATGGAGAACTTCAGGGCATGGCTCTGCATGAGGCTGCACTGAGCTCTCCAGTCATACACTTCAGTTTCTCAGTATCCAAGTTACTTCTGAAACTGAAAATTGAGCTCCCTGGTCAGGCAAATATCTTTGAAAACTTGGTGCTTTTTTTCTCATTGTTGGACATTCATCTTGAGGCACAGGAAAGGGAGATGTACCAGCCACACCAAGGAAAGCTCAGCCCAAGAGGTGACCATCACACATGGGGACTGCTGACCTTCCCTGCAATGAAGCAAGGGAAGCTGGTGCTGGGAAGTGAAAAAAATGCCCCTTGTCAATGAAAAAGCACAAACCTGAGGCACTGGGTGGCACAGACTCACAAAACAGCCCCAGGGAGGCAGGACTGGAGAAACCCTTCAGAGATTGCACTGGGGTTTGAGCAAGGAATCCAAAAGAGAAGGTGTCTTCCCAATCCTTTTTGAATTTATTCATCACCTCTGATAGAGTCAGGAACTTATTCCCAGAGTCTTCAAGGGAATCCAGTTTAGCTTGCAATGTGATCTGTCTGGGATCTGAGATTTCTTGGATGTTGTGAGCACAGCAAAGGGCCTCAAGGGAGCTGCTGAATGAAGCAATTGTCCCACCCACGCCAAAAAAGGGGAGTTTTGACAGAAAGGAGCTAAAACTATCTCAGGTGCACATCTGCAAGAGGTCAGCCAAGGCTGGAACTCCAGTGAGACTGAGGCTGCATGCCATTAAGGAAAGACTGGAAATAATGGGAGAACTGGCAGAAGGAAATAAAAGCCCAGAGAAAGAGATTGGTAAGAAGTGAAAAAGCAAAACAAAAAGGTGTAAAGGAAGCTTTGATGCCATGACAGCTACCATAGAGCCCATCTTCAGATCTCTGCAGTCAGGCAAGCGTGGGTGGGGAGCTCTCAAGACAGAAGGCAGTAGAACTTCCCTCTCTGTGTCTAGGACAGCTCAGGCTTTTCATCTTTACTTACTCAATGATTCAGCACTGGGAGAAGTGACAGAAGAAAAGCCCCCCTGAACAAGAGCACCTTCTGTCACCTCTCAAGCTTGTGTTCAAGCTGTCAAGACAGTGTGCCAGCCCTGCATACCTGGGTTTGGCTCCTCATAAGCAAGGCTGCAGGCAGAAGCAGTGACCAGAAGACCTTTGAGAGCATCCAGTGCTTTTGGTTCCTTTTTTTAAAAAAATCTATCTCTAACTTCTAAGCTGCTGAAGATGATTTATTTTTTATTACTGTGGCCCCAGATGTGACTTCAAGGAAAGAAATTTCCAGTGTGCTTGGCACATGGGTCTCCCAGTCTGGACAGGAAGAGCAGGGGAGATCATCCCTTCTGCATTAAAACCTGCTGCCTGTGGTGAGGGCAGCTCTTCTGCAGTGAGGGATTTGCCTGAAGGTTAAGGCTCACTGAAGCTGAGAACTGTGAGCTGGTTTTTGACCATGGCATCCTTCTTCCTGCACCTTTGACTCAAGAGGTTCTGGATGCCTGTCCCAGCAAAACCAAGTCCCTCCTTCTTTGGAAAACTCTTGCAGGGACTTCGCAGATGTTGGACTTTCCTGCAAATGTCACCTTTGGACTTTCTGGTGCACTCACAGAGGCACAATGGGTCTCTCCCCAAAGGCCAAGGGAAGTGGACAAGAGAAGGAATGGGGAAGGACAAAGCTGCACCAACCTCTTGCAGACAGCACCTTGTCCCCTCTCTAGCCTGAGTGGAGACTCCCAAAACTGCCCTTCCTTAACTCCATCTCCCTGTGTCTAATGGCTACCTCTGAAAATTACTTGCAAATGCCATTGATAAAACCAGTAAGGGATTTTTCTGTCCAGATTCTGTTTTCTATTATTGCTGGAAAATATCCCATTATTTTAGTTTTGACCTTAAGACCTTTTTTTTTTTTTTAATAACCCCATTTTGAAAACATCCACAAAATTCTGCTCTTGGGTTCAGGATGAATTGCAGTGAGATATTTACATGGTAACAAAAATGCAGTAAGATGATCAGTCAAATAAAGCATTTCAGAAAGTGCAAACTAAAATAGTTTGAATGACTCATTTCTATGATGTTTGCTGGGAACTTATTTGTAAAAATTGAGGAACTTCGACATTTTGCCCTGTATCAGGGCAGGGCAATAATTATTGTTAATTATTATTTGCTACTTTTAATTCATTATCATAGTCTGCCTGCTGGAAGCAAAACTTTTTTTGGCCAGCTGTTGCTCTAAATCTTGCAAGGGTAGGCACATTTCCTTTGCACCCCCAGATCTTAATTAAAAAATGCCAAATTCGGTGGCTCTCATAAAGTAATCCATGCTACAGACAAATGTGAATGAGCAGGTGCTTCAAAATGATGCAATAAAGACAAGCTGTAGCAGAAGGACACAATGCACTGAAGTAAGCAAATGGAAAAAAATATGTTTCAAGCACGTTGCTTTTTTGTGGGAATGGCTGAAAAAGAAGACAGTTCTGTCATTGTCCCCTGACCAGTCCCAGATGATCAGGCTCTGGAGAGCCACAAAAGGCAAAATCACTGATGGGGAGAAGAGAAAGCAACCAGAATAAACACAAAGGCCTTCTCCAGAGCAGCTAACCAAGGCATGTTTGCTGCAGAGTGGAGTCCAAAGCTCAGGGACATCCATGGCTGGGCTCGGTGACGGCAGCGGCTGCAGGATCTGCAGGATCTGCAGGGTCTGCATCGCTGCCCTCCCTGAGCCTCTGCTGCTGCAGGATCAGCTCCCACACTCTGCTGGGCCCCAGGGGTCTGACACAGCCCCAGTGCCACCTGAACCTGGAAAGGCACCCGGTCTCACCACCCAAGATAAACAGCGTGCAAAACCCGAGGAGCGAGTCCCAGCTGGCTCAGGGGATTTGGAACAGGATGTGGAGATTTTTCACCCCTAGCTCTTCATTTCCAAGGGCATTGCAACACCTCCCCACAGGACAGCTCGTCCATCCGTGGCACAGTGATGTCCTTGTGGCTGTGCAGTGAGCAGAAATGCCACCAAATGCCACTGGGAGGGTGGAACAGCTCCAGATGCCACAGGGCAGCTGAGCAAACAGTGCTGCCAGCAGGATCCATCCAGGATCCCTGGGATAGTCACACCTTTGGATGGAGCTCTGGGAAAGCACAGGGGAGCTGGCAGTGTGGCCAATCCTTCTTTTTCCTGGGACAATCTGCAGGAAACAATACGCTTGGAGGAGGAGAACATGTGATTTTGAGAATTGGTGACTTGGATTCATCAGTTAATTTTAAAACGATCTGATCTTTTCTCCTTTTGCTTTGTTTTGTTTTTTCTTCTCTCCTTGACTTTCACTTTTTGCCTGAGGGGCTCCAGGCCTCTGACCTGCCACCCCCAGGTAAGGCAGAGGTGTCACCCCAAACCCAGGGAATCTGTTTATCTGTCAGCATTTGCAAATCCTCCAGCCTGAGTCTTGCAAGCACAACTGGTCCAACATGATGTGGGGGTGTTATTCTGTAATATTCTTCAGGTCTGCTGATCCCACACAAGATCCTGGCCCAGGGCAGATCACTTTGATTCCACTGACCACACAAAAGAGATGTGAAGAGTACTTTAGTACTCTTTACTAAAGTAAAGAGTACTTTACTAAAGTACTACTTTAGGGCAGAGAAGGCTCTGCAGTGATGAGACCTGACTTGCTTGCTTTGTTTGGCTGGGAAGACCCCAACTGTACCTAACATGTGCCAAGATCTAATTGGGAAAAAGAGCATTTCTGCTCTTTGGATAGCACAACCCAGTGGGGCACCCAGCAATAAAAGGTTAGAGCAGCCTCCAAGTGCTCTAAGTTGTGCCAGGGACTCACTGGGCTCCAGGATGGAGGCAGATCCAAGAGCAGAGGCTGCCAGTCATCCCAACACTCTGTTTGACTGGGCACAGCAAACCAGGCACCACTGTTGTGTGTCCCAGCCCAGCTCAAGGCCTGGAGACTTGCTGGTGTGCATCCCCTTGGTGGCACCTCTGTGCTCTGCTCAAACCTGCCACTGCCCTGCAGTCCAGCTCCTAAGGCCTCTATGAGAAAAATGATCTGGAGAAGGGTCAAGAAATTCTTCCAGTCAAGAGCCTCGGGGCTTTTTAATTTGCAAGGGTTGCTGAGTCAGTTCTGTCTGTGTGTGGCTCTGTCATTTCCCAGGTTTATATGGAAAAATTGCAGAATATTCAAGGCAGGACCCCCTTCTCCCATCTAACCAGACCAGGTGGTCTGTTTGCAGAGTCAGGATAACAGCACAGATTGCTCTGTGTTCAGGTTTCCTTTGACACCAGCATGTGTAGAATTTACTTCAAATTAAGGACAAAATTATGGAAGAACACAATCCAGAAAGACACAATTTCTGAAACAGATCCAAGCCCATTCTGGGCTCTTCCTCAGTGAAGAAAATGCTTTGTCCAAGGTCTATCTGAAGTGTATTAAAAAGGGAGGGAGGAAGTGGGATTACAAGCAAATACTTTGTTCCTCAGGATTTAAAAGACCAGGAGGAACATTTCTGGGAAGCCTGTTATAAAATAATAATAAAAGGCCAGCTGCCAATTTAGGTGATATTTGTTGCAAATCGAGCATGAACCACATCAGGAGAAGAAATTATTTGAGAACTCATCTGCTGTTTTTGGTCCAGACTGCCAGGGGGAACATCTACAGGAAGGATTTCCTGTGCTTCTGGACAGCTGCAGGGATGGAACGCACTCCAAGAAGCTGACAGCAGGATGGTGGCGGGCAGTGAACAATAACACCCTAAAATTCTGGTTCCTGGTGCTGGAAACACTCCACATGGGTGTTGGGGGGTTGAATCCCCTGAGCATTCAGTGAGGGAGGGCTGCAAGCTGGCACAGGGGTCCAGGTGTCCCCCAAGGCCCTGCTGACTGACTGGAACAGTGACAAGGAAACAGCACAAGGACACGTGCTGCTCTGGCTGGAGCTGCTCACAGGGCTCTTGCTGATCCTCAAAGCATCTGAAGAGGCTGTGAGCAGAACCCAAGGATCTCTTCATGCTCCTGGCAAGCTCAGAGGTACAGTGGGGCTGGAGGGCCAAGGCTGCTGTTGCAGAGATCAGAAATAAACTTTGAAGCCTGAATCTTTGCCTTCTCTCCTTGCTCCTCCTGCATCTCTCCCAAACCACAGCAGCAGACCTCCTGTCTTGGTGCAAGGTGGAACATATCAGCTCTTTGTTTGCAGGCAAAAGTGGAGTCTGTTTATTCATCAGCATCTTCCCCAAAAATCACCCTTGTCATTGGGAGAGCCATTTTATGGGAAACACTCTTCAGCTCAAATGCTTCTGCATTCCTCAATAACTATTATCCTCCAGAATCCAGAGACTCTAAAATTACACCACTTTAAAAGCCAGGTTTTCTTATCTTCAGTCTGAGATTTCACGATAAAAACACCCAAGGAGAATGAAGATCCCGAGATCTCCTCGAGCAGTAAGATCAGAAGTGGCTGTGCTGTGTGGGAGGCACTCAGGTCCCCTGGTTTCTGTGAACATGGAGCCACCTTTTCTGGCAGTGGAGCAGTGACAGTGCAGACCTTCCAGCACCTCCTCCTGGGTAACTCTCCTGCCCTTCCACACACGCCTGCTCAGCTCCCATCTGCTTTTAGCAATTGGCACCTTGGAACTCATCAGAAAAGGATAACATTTTACCATCTGCAAAGTGAGGAATTCAGGCTTTCAAATGGTATGAAATAATTAGGTCTGTTTGGTGTGGCACATTAAATCTTAATGGAATCCATCACTGAGTGTTCCCTCTGCTGATCAGCTGTCAGAGCAGCCTGGTGGAAGGCAGGAATTACTTTGGTTAAAACAATCTGCTGAAGTTGTTTGGCAACTACCACAGTATCCTTCTTTAGGAAAAAGGGATTCTTATGTATGCTAGGAGTTTAGGTAACTCTTGTTGCAATTAGAAATTGATCCCATTTGAATTTTGATCTGGATTTAGGTTCTTCCCAATAGAAATAGCCTTGAAATCTGTGCCTCTGCTATGACCACATTGCTTACAGATATTGACTCATAGACTCCTCCAGATTTCAAGGGTTCAGTCCTTCCCAGAATGGAAAGATTGGAATTTCTGGGGCTTCCTGGGCTACAGCTACCCCAGAATGGTGGCTGTGACTTTAGCCATCATGTGAGGCTTTCCCTCTGTTTCCTGTGGGGAACACTGACAAGATGAGCCCATGGTGCCACCAAGAAGCCAAAGGCAGTGACAAGTCCAATAAAGCACAGCGCTGTGGTGAACAAGGGCTGCTCCCACTCCATAAACATGAGAAATGTGGAAGCCACAACTTCTGGTTTCTGTCCTACTCAGCTCCTTCTGTGTCTAAGGGACAAGTCTGGGACAACTGGGAGATGCTCCTTCCACCACAGCTGACCCTGCACTGGAAAGTGAGAGCACAAGAGCTCAGCAGGATGCATTTCCACAGCCTTTTCTGCTGCTCCCTGCTGAAACAAAGGAGTACTGGGAGAAGGGAGGAGCTGTGCTCAGCGTGATCCAGCCCACAGGCTTTCCATGAGGGGTTCAGGTGTGTCCTCCAAGGCCTGAGGAGCTGAGGTACCTGATGAGATCCTGATGACATCCTGCAGTGCTGCTGGGCTGACATCCCCAGGTGTAAACACCTTTGGCTGTGTGTCTCCACTGAGAGGTCTCTGGGTTCCAAAGGAAGAAAATTGTCAGCTCTGGGCTTCTCCAAGCTGGGCAGTGATGCTTGGGTCACCAGGTGAGCTCAGAAGAGGATTCCATCTGCCCAGTGAATGCACACCCAGGGCAGCACCTCCTGCTCACTGTGCAGGAGCCCAGGGGCAGGTACAGGTGAGCTCTGGGTACCTGCACCTCCAGCACTGGCAATCAGACTGCTCAGCTTATCCACAGGCACTGTTAAACCTGGGGGGTGAGGTGTGAGATGCTATTGCCCTTTCTGGCCCTGAACCAGGAGTGAAAAAGTCTCACATCCCATTCCACATCCCTCAGGCTGTGCAGCCCCACTTCAAACTCTTCAAAGCTCATTTTAAGGATAACTTAGTACATGTCTCTGTTTTTTTCTTGCCGTGGCACAAAGCTGCACAGAGAGGGGAACAGCTGGGGGTTAACCCTGGGCCCAAGAGATACAGGAGAGGTCGGGGCAGGTCTCAGTGAGGGACCCCTCCAGACAAGGGAGAGGGAGAAGGCTGTGCCCCTGAGAATCCCTCTGACTGGAGGACAGGATGTGTCAGCTCAGGGAGAGCAAAAGGGACCCAAAATCCCCTGAAGCTGCAGAGGAGAAAGGGAAAAGAAATAGCCAGGACAAACATATTCTTAGAGGGAGAAAAGCCAGGAAAAGTGAAGAGACACGCACACAGAAAAGGAAAATACAAATCCTTGCTCCCCCCCACCCCTGCCCCTCGAGTGCCCCTTTCTGAACCTGCACAGCTCAAACTGCAATTGCCAGGAGAATTTCAGAGCTCCCCCCAACTCTGGCAGTTGCACAAAGGTCTCCTCTCCCTCAGCCAAGAAATTTCCATATTGACACAAGAACTCCACTCACTTACTTGCACGACAGCTGATTAATCCCCTCGATGTAGTAGCACACCCCTCCATTGACACAATAGGACTTGGCTGTTTCATTGCATTTTCTGGCATGCCCGGACCAGGAGGAGAGAGTTGTGGTTACTGCAGGGGGAAACAAAAACACACACAAAAAGGATATATTGTTATTTCCCTTGTTGGGCAATTCTGCTTCCTTAGATGATTTTCTACGAGTTCCTTTGCCAAAGTAAAAACCCCAGAGCTACAAACCTTAGCCTGTGCCTTCAGACCCACCTTCAGGTCCCAGGGCTGCAGCTTGACCCTTCCTTTCCCAGAAAAGGGGCCAAGTGAGTGAGGAGTTGAAGACTCATCTTCCTCCAAGCAGCCAGCATGTGGTACAAGATCATTTTTTTGGCAAGCTGTAGGGACATGCCCCTTTCCCACTGTCCTTGCCCCTCCCTCCTGCCCGGAATGCTGTGCCAGCAGCAAGCAGGAGGGCAGGAAGGAGCTGCAGAGCTACAGTGATGTGCTGCTGAGTCCCGAGTACATCAGCACACCGACCCCAGACCCAGAGGTGCTGCAGGAGACTTTGCATTGCTCCACACCTCTGCCAGCTGAGTTTTCAGAGCCAGGAGCAGGTCTGGCACAAGAAAGAAGAGCTCCATCCATTCCTCCCCTGTCCTGAGCACTCCTCTGTCCTGCCACAGCTGGGCTGCCCCAGCAGACCCTGCAGAAGTGAAGTCAGCCAGCCCCAGCTCATCCTTCCAGGGAGGCAGACACATGACTCAAGTTTCCTGGGATACAGGTGCTTTCCCAAATCTAAACTTCTTTCTAGAGAAAAGCTTTCCAGTCCTGTAAGCAACAAGTAAACCTGAAGGTAGTCTGCAGAATTTCACTGTAATTCTTGTCTCTGAGAGCTGTGATAGGCTTACAGCCCAAAGCAGGGTCTCCAAAGGTAAAACAAAGGCTTCTAGGAAGGAAAAAATATCAGTTATTAGAGCACTGATACAGGTTACAGAAGGTGAGCAGCTCTGGGGAATGCAGACCCATCTTCACATAAGTCTAAGAAGTGCTGGGCACTAAAAAGAATGGATTCTTTACAACTGAATACTTAACCTCATTAAAAATAGTTCCCTTTCCTGGGCTACCCACCTTGCTCAGACCCTATCACAGTTACACCTCCAGCAATGTGGCTACTGCCTGTTTTTCACCACCTTTTATGCTGCAGTCAAGGCTTCTGAGGAGATATTCTCCTCCATCCAAAGTGTGAACAAGAGGAGAGGTTAGTGACACCATCACTGAGACTGAAACTCCTCACCAGCACAGGACTGGGGATGAAAGCTTGAACCAGAGGCAGGCAGGAGCCAGTCAGAGCCACAGGAGGAGCAGCAGGACAGTCCATGGCCTGTCCTGGAGGGAGCCAGGGCTGCTCCCCACTCCTGGGCAGCCCCTGTGCTCATCCCAAACCACAGGGATGGCTGCAGCCAGAGCCAAGGGCTGCATTCCCAGCTGCAGCTGCAGCCCAGCACTGCTGGGAACATCTGAGCTCTCCCAGACCAAGGAGGGCTCCCAGCACCTTGGGAAGCCTCTCACTTGTGGGTGATGCACAGAACAGAAGTCTGTTCTGGCTGTCACACTTTTGGGATTCTCTGCACTCCTCTAAAGGAGGAGATTCTCACTAGGCTGTCCCAGCTGGAGCAGCCCACTCTGTCACCTGTGCATGGCTCAGGGCAGGCCAAGCTCACTGCTCAGCTGGGCTGAACCCATGTGCTGTCCCATCCATTGTCCTCCATTCCCATAAGTGGATGCCTCCCACTGACTGACAGGCTGGGGCTGTGCACACAGCAGAGCTATTTCCATGCTTTGCCTTGAATAACCACTGCCTCTGGCTCTGTCTTTTCACAGTTATCCAGGGCACAGCAAGTTGTCCCAAAGTGCTCTGCTGATGAGACATGGAGAACACTCCAGCAGAGACCCAAAATGCTCAGAGCCCTGGGACAGCAGCTGCTCCCTGAGGGCACGTCCTGCCAGCCAGCTGGGAGCCAAATGTGGACAGCAGTGTGCACTCACTGGGGTGTTGGAGCAGAGGATGGCTTGACCAAGCCTCCAGTGAAATTCTTTCAAAAATCTGAATCCCACACTTCTACAGGAAATTCAGCACTCCCTCCCAGTTAAGATTAATGGTAACTAAAAGCCAAAGCCATTATGAGTCTGTGTAATTTATCTGGGGAATGCAGACTCATTATACAGACAAGACTTTATAATTTATACCTTCACAAGATAGTAGCACATTTCTACTCAGGAGAGGAGAGCTGTGGGTCCCTGACAAGTGTGGGTCTTTGTAAATGTACCATCAGATCAGGGAGCACTGCAACTTCATTACCAAAGAGCTGGTGCAAATTGAAAGGCATGTGGATGAAGAGCAAGCACAGGCTGCAGGGAGCTGTCACCCCTGAAACCATCAAAAGCACTTGGTAGCAAGCAAAACAATCCATCTGGCAAAGTCTCACATCATAAATCCTACAGGGAATGATTTTGGAGCAAACCTTGGCACAGCAAGAGAGGGGCAGAGAGGGAGAACTGAAAACAGAGCCCAGAAACCTCCCTGTAGGAAACACCCCAGAGAAGATCCCCAACCCACCAAGACAGGTGGATGGGAAGATGCAGTGCTGTGTGATGTGATACCAGGGAGGATTACAGTGCTTATCAGGCAGAGGCTGCATGGGATCTTCATCCCACAGAAACACTTTGTCCCTTTTAAACAGTTACAAAAGAGCCTGACATGGTTGAGGCTTGGGCATGCTGGGCACTTGCAGGGGAGAGCTGTCAGTGGAGCTGTGCCTGTCAGGAAAATACTTGGTTGATCACCTCTACTAGAAGCATCTTGCTAATGTCATTATCCTTTAAACCCTGTTTCCTGCAAATACCTTGCCTTTTATCCCAAAGAAGCACAGTGTTTTAAAACTGAATCATGGAATCCTATTACTCCAGTCCATTTATCAGCACACAGATGTGGCAAAGGCCACAGAGAGAGGCAATTTCCTGTTGAGAAGAGGGCATCGGGAAATGAAGCCATTCTAGACTATAAGACCAGTCAAGCCCAAGCCCTGCCTTGGTCCCCACAGTGGCAAAGCTTAAAAAAGAAGATCAGCACAAGCACACAATGATAATCTTCCTTAGGCCACCCAGGATGGGCAGCCCAGAGACAACCCAAGGCAGCCACAGTGATGTCACATTTAGTGGCCTTTGTTGGATTCTTCCATCAATGTTTAGTTGCTGTTTGAACAAATCTAATCTTGCAGTATCCACAATATCTGCCACAAGAGCTCCAGTGCTATGCACACAGCGTGTAAGGCCACATCTGCATTTTGATTCTTTTCACCTGCCCTTTCCTGGCTCTTGTATTTGAAAAAACTAGTAATTACCCCCACTTGTTTCCCCTGTGCTACCTGTGACATTACAGGCACAGCCAGCATCTCCTTCCCTAGCTGGGAAGCAATGATCTCTTTTTATTCTTTTTTGGGTCATCCCTGGTTCTGTTTTTCTCTTTGGAAATAGTGAGACCATACTGTACACACGGTATTTATGGGATATTTATTCCAGTCATAGGAACACCTATTCTTTTTTTTTTCTTGAGGTTTGATGTACTGAATACAGATATTTCTCTCTTATAACTCTGAAATCTCACTGCTGTGTGGCAATCTAGAGCCTGAGCACCCTGGGATGTTGCTGCAGCTGGAGCTCCACATTCATGAGAGCAACTATTTAGAGAGCAAGGATGGAGAGACCTGCCAAGATCTAGTGAGAGGACAAAGGGAAGCAAAATGTCTCACTTAGAAAATGTTAATTGTGCCTGGGCTGCAGCATGGCATCTGACACCCTGTGGCTGCAGATCCCACACGAGCACCTCAAAGCATGATGCCAAGGGAGAGTTCAGTGGGTTTCCATCACACCAGTGGGGTAATTCCCAGATTCACAAGTTACTTTGTGTTTATCTCTATTCCACATCAGCCTGGGCCACTGCAAATACTTTAACAATTGCATGTCTGGTCCAGAGTCATCAGGGATGTTGGACATTGGTAAAGTGAACCTCACACACAGTTTATTTACAGCCCTGCAGGTACTTTCACCTCTGTGCCAAACACTACACAGCTGTGCCTGGTGATCCAGAAATTACTTCCCACAGCTATTTCACATTAACTGCTGTACAACACCAGGCAGATTTTACCCCCCATTGGCTGGTGTGGCAGAATAAGTCCTTCATTCAGCCTCCAACACAGCTCCATCTATCCCAAATGACTTGGAAAGCTGTAAAATTGCTGAGATGGGTGGAGAACTGAATAAGCAGGGGAGCAGTTTTGGGTGGTAGCAGAGTGGAACAGGACTCATGAAGGCAGGGGGACGTGATGAGGGGGTTGTGCAGTAACACCAGTCATGTACCAAGAACCTCCCCAGGTACTTAAATTAAAAGCAAAAAAACAGGAGTGTGCATGAGGCAAGCAAGTGGTGACATTTCAGTCTGACCAGTGGGAATAAAGGAGGTGCCCCTGAGACACACAGTGGCAAAGTGGCCAGAAAGCCCCTGCAGGGTGAGAGAAGGGCTGGAACTCCTCACCCATCAGCAGGTCAGACCTCCAGCTGGTCTTCAGTCCCAGGACTGAGAACAAAGCAGGAGGGAGGGAGGAGTGAGCACAAAGAGAGGGGAATAAGGAGGTGAGGACAGGGAAAAGAGGGCTGCCTCTTGATGATGTGTTTGTGAATGATCTGCAGCCACGTTTTATTGTTGCTGCCCCAGCCAGTGAGGACAGAGCAGCATAAACACATGAGAGATTCAGAGCACTGGAGTCATTCAGAGTCTGTTTTCCACCACAGGCCTCAGTTATTCTGGACTATCGTCAATGACAGGGCAACAGAGAAGAGAGCCAGGGGCAGTGACTGTGCCAGGTGGACTTCCCTTCACACCAGCCATCCACGCACAAAGGCCATTAATGATTGTGCAGGGATTCTTACACAATTCCTGCCATGCACGTCATTTAACCTTTGCAGGCAGCTCAGCAGCCTGTTCTCAGAAGTCTGGTGAAATACTCCCCCTGCAAAGAGTTAATTAATGCAGCTTGGACTATAAATTATAGTTAATTTTTCACGAACTACAGCTACTGTCGAGGAGAGCAGGGAGACAGTGATGGTTTCGTCGCTCCTTTTCTTCTTTATAAATAACTTTGGCTGGTGGGTTCATAGAGTACAGACACTTTATTCTCTCAATATTTAGACATTCAGTTAGACAGATGAACTCAGCTGGTTGGGGAGTGTATACAGATTGCCTGCTCTGTATATGCCTCATGTACTTACTGATAAAACACAGAATGGCTGAGGTTCCTCTCAACAGAGTTCATCCAACTGCTTGTTAGAAGAACATGGATGAGAAGGTGTCTGGCCAAGATATTCCCTGGTTGGAGTGCTGTAATCCTGGAGTGAGCCACACTAAATCCATGATTTACACTGATTAATACATAGAGGGGCTGGTGATCCTCACCATTCTCTCTGTGGCAGATTTCTGTGTGTCTGATATGACACCTCCTCTCTCAATAAACCTGAGCACAGAGTCTGGATGCTCCCCGCTGATATCTGTACATAAAATCAGAAGGGCCTGTGCACACTGGAGCTTGCCTGGTGGCAGAATGGGGACTCTGGAGCTCATAAAAATTCTGCTCCTGTGTGTTTATTCATTTGGAAATGACCAAATATTTACCCCTGCATTTTATTGAAATAGATCCTGCTGGAATCATGTTTCCACTTCCTGAGGGGATCATTAGGATCAATAGCTGCAGACTAGTTCATCCCAAGATACAAATACCAGACTGCAAGGCACTCATCTTGGAGTATCAGATGCTGCTGATCAAAACAGCACACGTTGCATTCCCCACCTCTCCCATCTGCACTGTTCAGGGGCTTCACTAAAGAAACAAGTTTCAAGGTTTCTGAGCACTCAGGGGCTGCCTGTTTCCATGGGACAGGCAGTTATTGCAGGGGCAAAGTCCTGTGTTATTGCCAAGCTTCTAGCTGCTCCCCTGGAATGATCTCTGCAGCTTTACGAGGGAGCCCTTCCTATGCTCTTCTCTACCACAGGGGTCTGAAAATGCACATGACAGCAGTGCAGCATTTCATTTTCCCAAATCCCCATCATCAATTGTAATAGCAGCAACATGATACTTCAATGAGGGGATTTGTTCAGCAACCTAAAAATCCTTTCACAGAGCCAATGCCAGCGTGAAAGCTTCGCGGGCAGGGCAGCTGAAGCCCAAGAAGTGAAGCAACACACCAGGATCCCAGGATGGAGCCAGAAGAGCAGATCCCCTGGTCTAGAGCCCAGTTCTGAAGGCTGGGCTCAGCCTCAGTGCTCCCAGGGGACATCAGCTCCCACCCCACACTTCATCCTGCCCCTCTTTGACTTTAGCGTCACTGCCTGTCTCTACACCACACCTCGAGTGGCAGTTGTGTGACTACTTAAAAAATACACAGTGTGCCAAATGAGCAAGGAGCAGGATGTGGCAGCTGCCAGGCAGCACTCAGCTCTCTGCAGACTGGCAGTGAGATCACCACATTCAGGGCTCTGTGCTGCGTGCAGGTTCCGCTCAATCACAGCCACACCTCCAGCAATGGGCTTTCAATTATCTGAGCAGAGACCATGCCAGGACTTATTTTTAGTCTAATATTGAAAATGCTTTGTTCACAGGGCTGGTTTTCTGTCTGCTCTGCCTATGTTCTGGGCTGGCTGGACACCCTTCAGCTCCAAACCCAGAGCACTGTGCTCACATCTGCAGCTCTGGTAGCTCCAGGAGAGCCAGGACTGACCTGACCTGACCTTAGCCAACCCACAGCAGATCTGCTATGGCCACCCAGTAAAGGCCATGCCAGACTGCATTTGAGAGCAGGTTTGGGGGGTTGGTTGAACTGATGCCTTGGGTTTTAGCTTTTATATTTTTCAGAATCTCTGCTCTTAGTGTGTAACTCTGAAACTTCATGTTAGGTGTTAGTAAGTTCTCCTCACAGGGCAGTCAGACAAAACAATTCCTTTCTAGCTGGAGAATCAAGGACAACTGGGACCCAAAAAGCAGAAACAGCAGCGAGGGAAAGGGGGCAAGGCAGGGGCTGAGCCTGCACAGCCTGGGGCTGTGGGTGGATCATTGACCCCAATGTATGGAGGAACCAAAACTTATCAAAGTGTAAAACTCGTGACCAGGATCCAGCTTGGGTTTGATTTGAGTGTAGCCCCAGCCAGGCTTTTGCACTGCCCAAGGTGAATCCTTTCAATAAATACCCATTTTATTCCTTTCAATAAATACCAATTTTATTTCTTTTGCTCTGTCTAGTCTCTGTTCCAGCTCAGCCTTTCCAGGCAACAGAACCATAACCACATAGCACATGTTCCTGTGTAAGCCACAAACCACAGCACAGCCATTGCAATTGTGCAGGTCCATCAGGCTGAGCTCACCTGGCAGACACAAAGTGAGGAGAACATTTCCAGCACGCAGCCATGCTAGGCATCAGGAAAGGGATTAAACTGAGAGGGATTGCCTCAATGAGCCTACACCAGTGAGGCTGCAAATGGCATCACCAAGATGACAGCTATGAAATTTGTGGACCCAAACTGGTGTGTGGAGAGTTAGACTTCACTGGAGAAAAGGGCTGTTTCAGCTACCCTTCCCACAGGGGTCTCTAGAGGGACTCAAGGGAGGGCTTGTGATCCCCAGCAGATGAAATAAAGGCCCCAAAACTAAACCCAGACAGCCCAGCTTTCATTCAGGTGCTTCATATTACCCCCCCAGTCCTCTTGCTCCCAGCACAACCCAGCACTGCCTGTTCTGCTCTTTCTCCCTGTTTCACCTTCTCCTGTGACCCTGAGCCTCTCTGCTGCAGAGCACCCTCAGCCAAGGGCACTGCCAGCCCAGAGAGGCTGAAAAAGCACTCACCCAGGCACTGCCCCAGCTACAGAGTGAGCAAGGAGCAGGAGCAGAGTCCAGCTGAGCAGCTGCAATGATCCACATGTTGGTTTGGAGCCCCTGCCCACCGCTGGCACATCCTCCTGTATCCTGACAGTATCCAAACCAGGCTTCCTCCACCTGGCCTGTGTGCTCTCCTTGCCCTCAGGGCTTCACTGCTTGTTGGAGTCAAGGGAAGGAGCTGGAGGAGAACTCAACAGCAGAAAACAGGCACAAGGGATTACCTGACCTTCTCAGAGACTTCAAACATTATCTTACCTTTTTAAAATTAAACTTTGTGAGGGTTTTACTATCTTTTACTGGCATAAACCTCAGAATGCTCTCCAGATTGCTTCTCCCATTTCTGCCTCCACCAGAATTCTGCTAAATGCTGACACTGGTTCCTATCCTGTTTACCCAACACAGTCACAGACTCCCGAGCCTTGTTTAGCTCCTCACTCTGCACTGTGCCAGGATCACATTACCATTCTGATTTTCTGGATGTTGAAATGAGCATAAAGGACCTTTCTCTCTGCAGCAGGGCACACGATCAAGTTACCACATCCCTGCAAGTTCTTGCCTGTGAGCTGAGCCACTGTGACCACCCAACTGCACAACCTTAGCCTGTGATAAGCACAAAACAAAGTCAAATTTTCATCATGAATGAGGCTACTGCAGCATGTGGAACTTCATGCTATTCACATACCAGGCACTGGGGCATCAGTGTTTAAAATCCAGCAAGTGATTGACAAGATTTCAGTGCAACAACGAGAGCAGGACAACCTACAGGTGACTCTAAATCCAGATATTGAAAAGAAATGCAAGAGTTTTACAAGAATGAGATACTTGTCTGCTCTCCAGATCATCCCACCTCACATCTTCATCACCTCCCCATATGCTGCACACAATTCTATGATACAACATCAATCACCACAAAAATCAGAGAGATTCTGAGTTATTCAGATAACACTTGGGAGATATTGCAAAAAAGGAATGTGAAGGAAAAAGTGAGTTACAACTTTAACTCTGGGGACTTTGCCATCTCTTCCCATCATTAGAGGAAAAAGAACAAAACAGCGATGACCCTCAGAGGAAAGTTTTCCAAAAAGGGGAAATTCTGTGTTTCCTTTCTGAGATTTGGCTTTTAAGAAAACAGCATTTATCTAATGTGATGCAAATAAGTAGCATGGATCTCTTCTGGTGAAAACAAAGAAAAATCCTGGGGAAGGATGGTGTGGCCACGGCATTAATGATGCTGAATCTCAGCTTGGTGTCTCTAGTGCAGTGCAAGGCTAAGCACTACACAAGAGCACATTTTAAGTTTTCTAATCAGAAAAGCTTTTAAAAAATACCTGGCCAGTGCCTGCTGTGGCTGCAATCAGATTTCCTTTAAGAACATAAAAGACTCAGCTTTCAAAGGAGGAAACATCCCCATAAAATCTGCAGAGCAGAATTGCCAACAGTGAGGCACAGCCAGCTGTGCTCTGAGCTCTGGGCATCTGCAGCTGGAATGGAAACACAGCACAGATCCCAAAATCCCTGCCTGGTCCTGGCTTCCCAGGGTTTTTTCCAGGATCCTGGTAGGCTCCCACTGGGGAAGAGACCCCCTGACACAGACATAACCCCCTCCACCACAAATTGCTGAGCCAACATCCAGGCACCAGGATTCTAATCTACACTTGTATCCCTTCCTTGATTTTTATTGCTCTGTGCCCATTTTCTACTGCTCTGGGGACAACTGAATAGGAGGGAATGCTAAAAAGAATTTCAGCCACATTAAATCAATTTAAGCATTTGGGCAAATCTGTTCTTGCTTTTGGGAGCCTCAGAAAAAATGGGATGGCAGGGCATGGATGGATTTTCTGCAATTTTCTTATTACTATGCTTAGAAGACTCATGCTTTTTTCTTGTACTTCCTACATCCTGTTTTGGTTCTATCAACTATTCTCAAAAAAAAACCCCCAAACACAAAAACAAAGCAATAAAATAAAACCCTGTTAAATCAAAGGCCATAACAAGCACATCTTGCAAGTATTAATAATTCCATGTACTGAAAGAGCTGGGAATGCTTAAACTTCAGTAGCAATTTTAAGTAGCATGTTCTTCAAGCTGCCATTGCAATAGTTATCAAATTCTCCCTCTCCAAGATAGACACCAGCAATATAAATCAGATTTCTTTTAAAGATCTAGGGAAAGAAAGATCAGTGGCTTTGGAAAAAATCAGACAGAAGGAGTAATTAAAGAGGCAATAAAGCATTTATGCAAAATGTCTCAAAATAACAAACAAATTAGGGGAAAGCAGCTGTATGGGGGGAGTGGGGGAGAGGTACTTACACTCTTCTTCCATAACAACTATTTTAGTTTCTGAGGCTGGTAAGACTTGTGGTGCTTTCGTTGTTCCTGGGGAAATTAAGGTAAGAAAGTAGTGAACAAAATATCTCTTTTGAGCAGAGCAGGGTGGGCTTAGCTACTGTGGGGAGGAGCAGAGGGGCAGGTGCTGCTGGGGGACACAGGCTGGGGGCTGCCAAGGTGTTAGTGCTGGTTTAGGGCAGGGCACTGGGGGGACAGAGGCAGGACAAGGAGTGTCCCTGCAGGGGATGGCACAGGGCACGATGTCCCCTCCCTGTGAAGGGCCTCGTGTCACCACAAAGAGGCAGAAATGGCTCAGGGTTCACCTGGCAGGAGATGGAGCAAAACTGGGGGAGGTTTTCTGAGCCCTGATGGCCACAAGAGTGCCAAGATGGGATGGCAGGACATGACAGTGGGGAAAAGGTGGAGTTGAAGAAAAGGTGGGATTTTCTGAAGAGCCTCCATCCCGCAGGCACATGAAGTTCTGCAGCACAAATTAATTACTGTACAAGAGGGGGAGGAACATGGAACAGATGAAGGCCAGGGCCCCAGGCAATAGGGGACACAAGCACAGGTAGTGATTTCCTCTTTTTTAACCAGGATACTGGGAACCCCAATGCCCACACACACCAGCTCTACTCAACCCCACTGGCAGCACCTCTGGAGAAGTCCCTCACACCCTCTGGGTGCACAAAGGAGAAAGCCCCAGGAGCCTGCCTGCTGGACACAGGGTGGGACCACCACAAAAAAGCTAAAAGCAGAAAGAATTTTTTCTATAACTTGATTTTTTTTCTCTGCAGTGTTTATTAAGGGGCCAGGCAGTTGAGGAGATGCCTAGAAATTTTCTGAGGAAAAAAAGAATCTGTAAAAATCACATCTCACCTGTGCCCTCATGGCCATGTGATATCAACATTAGACTATTCAATAATGAGAACTGGGAAATGGGATATTTTTCTAAGAAAGCATCTAATTTACTTCAAAGTCATAAAAATCTGCAACACAACAAAAGCACAGTATATTTTGACTAAGTCCAGAAGCATTTCCTCAGAAATAAACACCCTCACAAAATTTCTCAATGCAAAAGCATTTATTTCTGAGCTGGGAGTTTTGTGAAAATACTGGAATTGTAGAGGAGGGATGAGGTGGGGGTTTGGCTGATGGGCATTTTCTAATGCCTGTCTCCACTCTGCAGCCACTCTCTCTCTCTCTAAAGATGTGGTGGTTTTGGTGACTTGCAACAGATCTGTATGGCTGAAAAGCTGCTTTTCTGAAACTGAAAAGTGGTATTGGAATAGAGCAAAGAGCACTTTGCAATGGAAGCCACAAGAGGATCAGTGCTAAGGAGCCCGGTGGAGAAGAAACAGGGGACAACACACGTGTGGATTCAGATGCCCTGAGGAGTTTTCTACTGAAAGATATCTCAGAAAAGGGAGCTTGCAGAAGTGAGGAAAGCTCACAAGACCTGAAGAAGCCCCAGAAATAAGGGAAGAGGAATATTCCAGGACAGCTCCTGCATACTGGGGGAGCTGCTTAACTCTGGGTAGAGGGGAAAAGAGTGCAAGGGGTAATAGAGCCAAAAAAGCCTCCAGGGATCACCATGACCTCGGCTGCCTTTGCAGGGGGCTCCAGCTGGCCCTGCTGTCCTGGCAGGTGCTCTGCCAACAGCAGCAAGGTGTGCCTGCAGCTGAGCAGAGAGCCAAGGGCAGAGGGGCAAGGCAGCTGAGAACATGGATTCATCCAGGCAGGGAATCCACCACACCCACAGCGAGATCTTTGCGTGTCTTTCGAGGTTTTTTGGGTCTTAGCACATTTCTGGGCAGCTCAGGTGAGAGCCCATCCCTGCTGTGAGTGGTCCTTGCCACACAGCAAGTGACTTCCTGCAGGTTGCAGTCCCCCAGATGTGCATTCACCTGGCACATCCAATTGCCAATACCTAGTCTCTTTTACCTCTCAATTTCCTGCTTTCTTTTGATAATATTTCCCATTATTATGACTGACACCAAAATTCATGAGGGAATTAAAGGGTTAATGGAGTTGAAAGGGGTAGCACTGGCTATAAAAAGTTACTGCAATTAATAATGTCTGAAAACTTGAGCTACAAGAAAAAGATGCAAAAGCTAGCAGAAAAGAACTAAACTAGCAGCTTTGAGTGTTAGCCTGTTTATGTTGCACACTTTGTGTCGGTGGATTTAAATACCCAATTGTTTGGCAATCATGGTGTGCAGGTCAGAGCCTTGCAGCAGGCACTGCTCAAGCACACTCCTCCTCTGGCCAGAGGGGTGCTGGTGATGGGGAAGGGCAGGTGATGGGGAAGGGCAGCAGAGGAGGCAGACAGGGAGGTTGCACATGCAGCTCCCATCAAACAGGAGCAGTTTATGTGGATTGGGACAGCCAGAGCGTGAGCCAGGGAAAAAAAAAAAATAAAGCACTGCCTCAGTTTCTTACTCAGGACACCTTTCCTATCACAATTGGAAATAAACCCAGCAGGGCTGAGTCCACAGACATGGAGGATGAAGGCAGGGAGGGTGAGCATGGGTGGCCTTCCTGCAACTCTGCCAGCACTGGGACTGAACAGGCAGGATAACCAAGGGGGAGGCTGTGAGACAATGCAGCTTTATAGAACAAAAGATTCAGGATGGCAAACACGCTGAGGTTAAGAGAGAAAATACTGCCAGAAAGCAGCAGGAGAAAGCTACCTTCCCTCACACTGGGATAAAGCTGGTGAGAGAACAAAAAATTGTATCCCAGCAAAGCCCAGAGCCAGAGCCCAGTGCTCCAAGCCCAGGCTGCCACAGTGCCCGTTGTGAATGGCAGGAGGAAGAGCTTAGGAAATACATTCACCCCCTCCCTAGCTGTGCCCTCCAGCTTCTGGCAGCCACTGTAGGGACTTTCTGAGCCGGAGGGTGCATCCAAACCATCGTGTTAAGCAATATAATTATTATGACCAAGATAATAATAAAACCACCTAACCTCAGACTCCATCCGCTGAGCTCTAAGAGATGGAGCACACATTCTAGGATGAAAACCAGAAGCAACTTCACTCATCACAAAGCTATGGTCTAATTACTTGTCTTCTGGTGAGTTTTGCTTCTCAGAAATTCTTTAAAAAATGAAAACATCAAGCCCACCAGCTTTCTTTCCTCCTTACCCCTTTTAAAAAAATACATAGACTGTAAGTTTATTTAAAATGTAAATTAACCACATTGCCAGTGACAGATAACAAAGATAAACATTTATGCTAAGCTGCATTTTTCTTATCTCCCAAGATTGTTTTACTCGATATCCTGAAAGCATGAAACAAAATACAAGACAGACCATGTGCAGAACCTTTCTGTGGAATGGCAGACAGCTCGAGACATTTGCTGGCTTCTTCACTTACCACTTTTCACATTCAGGCTGCCTTTTGTGGTGTCTTTCCCTAAAACGTTCTCCGCTTCGCAGCTGTACTCCCCAGCATCTTCAAGCTTCACCTTGTTGAACTGCAGTCTGGAAATCTTTCTGTTGAAAAGTACAGCAGACATTTCTTACTCGATTGCTGAGCAACCTCGTGAAGTGACAACCATTCCTGGCCCTGGGATGCTGCCTGGAGGGTCACCCCCGTTTAACAGGATGGGCTGCCTGATCTTGCAGGCTGAATAGGCACTCCAGCCTGGATAGAGTTTGGACAAGTCCCTTCCCAGGATTTGCTAGGTGGACATCTTCCTCTGAACCCACTGCTCTGAGTGTGTTGTGTGGTTTGTCTGACACTGCTCTCATTCACACAGAAAGTCTCATGAGGGGTTGAGACCAAGAGTCCCAGCACTGCAGCACAGGCTTTCCACATTGGAAAAAAGCCACTCTACTGCTGGACAGTGAGATCTGCCTGCCTGCCAGACAGAGATGTGGAGAGGAGATGCCTGTTCTGCCCCTTCCTCAGCAGGGATGCTGAGCAGTCAGTGCTTCCCTGTGCACACTCAGAAGGGGGACTCACCCCTCTCCAGCCTGCACATCCAACCCCTGGGGTTTGCCCTGGACATATCACTGGCAGCTTCATCTGGACCTAAGAAAAGGGCAAGCCCCTTGTGTCCCCAAATACACACTGCAATGGACTACAGACGTGTGGCTGAGCTGCAAACCCCATCTCACCAGCCAGAGGTGCCTCGAAAGAGCAGGAGAGGGTGGGTGTGATGATTGCCCATGTCACCTAACAGCCTGTGCCACCTCCCAGCTGTGCCACCTCCCAGCCTGTGCCACCTCCCAGCCTGTGTCACCTCCCAGCCTGTGTCACCTCCCAGCTGTGCTGCTCCTCCACGGGAGAGGCAGCAGCTCTGCGGCAGAGCTCTGCAGCGCTGCGGGAAGGAGCATCGCCTTTCCCACTGGCTGTGACTCATTCTCTGGGATGGCTCTGACTAACAGGCAAAACCTTTTGTTGCCCAGTTTAACAGGGATCTATAGGAGCCTTCAACACACTCATGAGACTGCAGTGGGACCCCCACATGAGACCCTCTGGCTTTCTACATTTTCTTCCATTTTAGCCATCTTATCCAAACCCACCCTGTCTGTTCTTCTCATGAGAACATCTCCATCTGCTTTCTACCCCAAGCTTTTACCTCAGGTCTGTGTCACTTTATTTACAGACTTGGAAGTGCTGCCAGCTTTAGAAAGAGGTCCCAGTGGCCGATGTTGCTGAAGGCAAATATAATTCCATTTATGTGGAAAATAATCATTAGCCTTGGACATAGCTGCAATGTTACACGTGTCATCCGAGAAGGACTTTTCTTTGGGCTGTGCAAATCATTGTCCATAGGAAGCCCTTCACAGAAGCACACTGGCATCTTTTTAACACCCTGACAAGCTGTTCTCCTGGGAGGCACGGCGCAAGGACACAGCAGGAACATCTCACTAGTTATATTAGTAAATTAAAAGCACTTGGAGACGACTTGGTAGAGCTCCCAGGAAACAGGCACTGCCCTGTTTTACAGGATGCGGTCAAGTGTTCAATTGCATGAGCTGGGGCCACATGTGGAGCAATTTTTAAATGAATGTTGACAGTATGCAAAGACCTCTTGAATCCCTCTAACTGCAGGTCTCCCCTAGCCCATTTGTGCAGTGACTTGGGCCAACACATTCCAATATGGGAGCCTAAATAAGAGGGCTGGTTCTGCCTTGACTCCCAGCACAACACCCTCCTCTGGATGTTCTCAAGTGTCTTAGCACAGCCTGTGGCAGCCCTGGGCATCGTGGCTTTCACTGCTGTGCTGCCTCAGGAGTCAGGTACAAGAGAGAGGCATTTAAGGACATTTAAGGGCACCCAGTGCCTGTTGCTGCCCGGTGCTGTTGGTTCCTGCACCTTGCTGGGAGGGATAATGAGTGCCTGATGGGGGTGTGGGCTCTTCTGTTCAGGAGCATATTCCCCACTCCCTCCATAGAGGAAGGTGTGGAAATGCTCATCAAAAAGGTGAGATGGCTCCAGAATGCAACTCCAAGACTGCTCCCAGCCCAGCCATTACTTTCTCCCAGCTGTCTCAACCCCCTCTGCCAGAATGCACCATTTGTTTTACAAAGCAGCTCTCGGACAGGCTGCAGTGCAGGCAGCACATGCTGAAAGCAGCTTGGAAGAGAGAGGCTCTAACTCAGAGTCCATAGAAAACACCACTCTGGCACATCAGCACGCTGGGGCTCTCTGCCAGGGCAGAGCTGAGAGCATCAATGGACACACTGCCTTCAGCTGCCACAGCACAGATGTTCTAATGACAATTGGCTGCATGGCAATCTCTATCCCCAGCACATTTCACCAGGTGGAGCAACTGGAAAAATACACTACTGCATTAGAATATCACCTAGGTATGTGATCTTTTACAGATAAGGAGGTGTAAGGCCCGAAGATATGAATTAGGGAGTTACTAGTGGCACAAAAGGGCTCAGCTCCAACAACAGGGTGAGAGACATTTGGTCTTTTACCTGCAACTGGAGAGGAATGTGAGCAGAATAAAGAGTGATGTTGGCATTTGGAGCACAGCAACATCAAGGTGAAACCAAAGGGGATTACTTTGTTTTAATGCACAAGACTTGTACTGTCAAAAGAGCTTATTTTTGCCATTACAATTTGTTGAAATTATCCTGGACTGTAAGATCTCCTTGAAAAATCAAGAGCTTTTTCTTGCTTTTCATAGCCCAGGCCAGTGGCATGGCCCCTCTTGGTCTCCACATTGTGCTGCATAATCTGCTAGTGACAGACTCAGAGGAAAGAAGATGAAGGTTGGAGATATGGATCAGCTTTCATGTGGAGCATAAATGTGAAGAGAATTTCCCTATTCCAAGAAGCACTGAAACAGCCAGAGAGATACCTGGCTTCACAGAATTAACCATGGGCCTTTTAATTAACATGGATAATGCCTGTGCACTGGAAGAACTGAGCTGAAGGATGTCAAAGGGACAAGTCCTCACCTTGTGTGTGCCAAAGCTGACCACTCTGGTTTTGTTCTATTTTACTATCTCCTGAAATATCACAAAACTCCTTTCCAAATCAGCTTTTGAGAGCTATGCTCTTCGCCCTGCTGTCCCCAAGGGCAGGTGCTTTGTGCTCCTGTGGGTTGGTTTTACAGACACACCAAGGAGTGGCCTCCAAGGAGTTACAGAGAGCACAGGAGCTGGGGATGGAGGCTCCTGGGCAGCGTCTCCTGGGGACAGCAGGCTCTGGGAGAGCCCCACACGTTCTCAAGGGTGCCTGGCTGCCAGACCATGCCATTCTTCTGGAGGAAGGCGCTGCCCCGGGCTGTTTGCTCAGTGAAAGGGCCAGGGTCACTGACAGATCCCATCATTTCACTGCAGTGCAACTCTGTTGACATCTCTTTACTCCAGGGGAAATCTGCCTCATTGTCTTCCCTGACCCTCAGCACATATGACTTAGCCACGCACTAATTATCTCCTGTAGTGCCAGTGGAGGGATGAGCCACGGGGAATATGCTGTCTGCAAGCTCTGAGGGATAGGATTCACAAGGAGACCTTCAGCCTGGCCAAAAGAAGATCCCCCAAAATACCTTTCTGGCCAAGAGAAAAGAGTCCCCCAGAGGGCAGTTTGGAGGGATGAGTAAATCACCCTCTTCAGTGCCAATCTCCAGATTACAATGGGAAACAGGGAGATCAGCCCTTGGCCAGGACCTACACAAAGATCCTGGCAAATTCTGGCTGGGAAGGGTGTCCTCATCAGCTATAATTTAGACATCTAAATGTGAGCTCAGGCCCTGAGGCCCCCAGTGCAGTGAGAGGAGAAGAGACAGGCCCTGCATCTGAGCCAAGGAGGAACTTCTCCTGACAGCAGTCATGTTCTCACCAGCACTTTGGTCAAGCTTGAATCATTTTTCCCCCCTCTTACCTACTGCCAAGTGGAAATGCGGCCATCTTCCCAGGTCATCTCCTCACCAGGCCATTCATGTCAGAGCATGGGATCAGCAGAGGAGCTGCCATGAGCTGCCCCTGGGTCACCTACACTGAGCATTCCGTGCTCCCTGTGTGAGTTCAGCCACTTCTGCATCCTTCTGGACAAGAATAGCTCTATGATTACTACTGTTGTAGTACTTTATTAGTCTTCTAAAAATAGGGTAACTAACACATAAGTAACAAAGAAGTCAAGGAATAAGCTGATGAAGAGGGCTTGGAGACTACTCCCATATGTGGCCCCAAAACTGTCAATGAAGAGCCCTGCACATAGTAAACACACCTGAAATCCTAGGAAAGGGAAATTCCCAAACATGACCCTTGCAAAGGACACCCTGGATGCCCTGCTGTGGTCACCCATTAACTCCCTTCCCCTCTGTTTGCAGGAAGCACACTGGCACTGCTGAGAGCAGGAGTGCCAGCAATTGCTGTAACGTGCACTGCTTGCCTCCTGCCAGAGATTTAATTGGTGCCTACGTGCTGCCCTGGCACTCTCACCAAGCTGCTTTTGCCCTGAAAGAGCAGGTTAATGATTGGCAAGAAGATTCAGGATATCCAGCTTACAAACCACAAGAGTTGTCCAGCAGCCATCAAACACTGGGCTGCCCCACTGGCTCTGGGGGGACACTGGGAGTCCCCAGGATAAATTCAGGGGGAGGGAATCACTGCAATGCAAGGGCAGTGTGGGAATGGCCATGGCAAAGCCCCTTTGTCTGGCAGGGCAGGAGCAGCCAGGAGCATCCTCTGCCTTGCACAGCCCCCCTGATCTCTTCCCTGCCTTCCAGCTGTGCTCAGCAGAGCACAGCAGAGCTGGGCAGGATGGCTGTGCTTGCAGTGCTTGAGGAAAACAAGTGTCCTGTGCTGGCTGCTCTGTGCTCCAGAGCATCATCTGGCCAGCTCAGTATCAGCTACAGAGAGAACAAATGGGAGAAGGGACAGAAATGCCCTCAAGCAAAGCAATCAAATAAGAGGGGTAAGGACAGGAAGGTTTGGAGTTTTCAGCTTGGCCATCATTCCTCTCTATCTCCCTTCCTCCCCTCACACCATCACCTGACCCGCTCTGTGCTTGACCTGCTGGGATGGTGGGGGACAGGCAATGTCCTTGCAATGCCCAGACAGGACCAGCCATCCCCTGACCCACTCTGCCTGCTCTCTCCTGCCCCTGTTCCCCAACATTAAAGCGCTGTTCTAACCTGAAAAGCAGATTTGCCCCTTCTCTGCTCAGCAGTGCTGTGGTGTCTCTGTGCCCAGGCTTGGGACAGGCTGATTTTAAGAGGAAGACTCGCCCAGTCCTCACTCTGCAGAGCTGACACTGACACTGGTCTCAGAGTGAGGGCCAGCTACTTCTGGGTCGGGCAGTGTCAACAAGAGGGGACAAGATCGATAAGTACACTCCAAAGAGCAGGGTCACTTGTGCAACCCCCTCCAGGCTGTTCTGGCAGTGGGAAGAGGTGTGGGGCAGCAGAGGCAGTGACACACAGCCACACCAGTGCCTGGAGTGGACTTTGTGGCTGCTGTGCTGAGAGACAAATCCCTGTGTGCTGCTCCTGCTCTCTGTGACAGGCCAGGCTGTGGCACCTGCCAGGGTGTGACATCAATAAATGAGTAAAAGCTTCGTTTTGGGCTCTGGCTGATGCACAGACACAATGTCATTGCAGGGTCCTTTGTATCACTTCTCCTGGAATTCAAGGCAATTGGTCCATCCTATGAATGTTTCCTCCAACCCCAAGGCCAGGATTTTAATTTCTTTGAGAAAATGTAGGTCCTGGAGCAGTACTCTGAGGCCAGCTTCCAGCAGGTTCTTTCCCTGCTTCCTGTGATCTCATACAGGAGCAGATTCCCAAGAGCCAGGGACTTCCCAGTACCAAATGTGGAACAGATTCCTCTCTATCCCAAAGAGTGTGTGCCCTCATTACAGAGACAAGGACCCTCGGAGTGCCCAGGTCTCACCACCTCAGAACCAAACTGTGACCTGGCTCTGTGGCAGGGAGGGAAAAGGGACCAGTGCTGCTGAGGAAAAGGCACAGAGGTCCTGGTTTGGAAGTGCATCACCTATTAGGTGGAGGTTGATATGCTGGGCAAATCAGAGGCAGGTCCAAAACTTCAAGGGTGGCCAGAAGCAGGGAGGAAGACGTGAGGAAAGCTTTAAAGCAAAGCACATTAGTTATAAAAAATCAAGGAGGAAAGGGAGGTGCCATAGCTGTCATGGGGACAGCCCTGGGCAGAGCCCAGCAATGGAGATGAGCAGAGCCAGGCTGCAGATACTGATACCAGGAAAAAGCATTTTGGGGAGCAGAGATCATGGGAAAGGGATGGCACCTTCACATGGGCAGGGAACTACTGCTCCAAACCTCTGAGAAACACCACCGTGGTCGTACCCAGGGTGTGCAAGAGATTTAGATAAAGTTTTGGGTCTCCTCACGTCATTCTTTTCTCCCCGGGATATTTTTTCTGCAGCTTGTATGTCATAGATCCTCAGCAGTGTCTGCTCCGAGGCAAATTCATGCCTGCAGGTCTGTGATGTGTGTGCTGGGTGAGCTGCCAGCAGCCTCAGCCCTCACCCCAGCCCTCCTCCCTTTACTGAAGGTAAAACATTTTAACTTAAACAGGATGAATGGGATTTCAGCTCAGGTCTCAGTGAGGACCTCGACCTAATCTGTGACATTTTGCAACTGCACTGGGCGAAGGTCTGTAGAGAGAGACTTTTATTTTGTTTTTGTAAGCAACCAACATGGTTGGGAAAACCACACAAAATTTCAGGCACATGAAGCTCCTTCCACCTCTGAGTTTGCAGAGCCCATCAGCTGAAGCAGCCCAGCAACTGACCGTGACTTGTTAGCAGCTATAATGCAGTCAAGATTGATTAAATGTCCATCCCCTGACTCTCTCAGGAGCCCCAACTTGCAAAGTTTGTGGATTGTTTGAGCTCAAGACCCAACTGCTTCTCCTTTCAGTTCTCAAATTCCCTGGTTCAGTCCCAGGTGCATTGGCCAAGATGATGTCCATCATCTCCTCTAAAACAACAGGCAAACAAACAAAGGAGATGGTCTCCTTCACACCCCCCTCCAATAAAGTGCCTTCAGCAGCTAAAACCAAATCCCAAATATCGGAGACTTATAATGACATCGTGAGAGTTAGCAAGGCAGCAGCTCCCCTGGTGATTATAACAACACCGGTGCTTGAGAAGAGTCCTCGCTTCAAGGCATCTGGAATTGCTCTTGCAAGATCCATTGTCAAATGAGCTTTTTCCTTTGTTTAAAAATGTCAGCCCGAAGACCCCTGCCAGAGTGGTGGTATAGCCTGCTTGAGTTCACTCTGGCTCCCACAAGGCTTCAACAGTCCTCTTTGCCCCTCCTTGTCTCCAGGCTTAATTAGGAAATCATTTATCTTTATTGGCACTCTCTTTCCCCTGCTGCTTTGGCATTATTTTTTTTTTTTGCCTTCATTCCAGTGCAGTGAGCTGTACAGGGAAGACCACAGCCCCATTCATTGTGGGTGGGGAATAATCTACAACTGGGAGCCCTACAAGGAAGACCCCAGCAATGAATCTGCTCAAATGGCATGGCCTGAGGGACTACTGTACAGAAACAGGAGAGGAGGGTATCCCCTGGCTCCACTTACAGGCTAACAATAGGGATTCCTGGTGATACTGAAAGTAGGACACTACTCCCAAGGGATGTCATATGGTCAGCCTGTCCCAAACTGAACTGCCAGCCCTCTCCAATCTAATGATACGCCTGCTTCATCGCCCCAGCAGTGTCCCTTGGTAGCAGAGCACACAAAGGGAAAGGGCTGTAAGGACAGGCACAGCTCGGGGACTACCAGGCTCCTGGGCTCCAGCTGAACATCTGCACGTCCCAGGCTGAGCCCTGAGCATGACTTCAACAGGGGAAGGTTCTCTACACCTCCACAAGAAAAAAAACTCCCCTGGCTTCCTCCACAGCTAGCATTTGACCATTTGCCAGGATAGTCAGAAAGTCAAAACCCAACCTGAACTTCTTGGGAGCCAGCAGCTTCAATCAGACCTCAGACACCCTCAGCCAAAAATGGCATTGCTTTGGCAGCTTGGGGAGAGAGCCATTCACTAGGCTGTACTTCCACTACCACAGGCAATTCTTTCTGGGTAGTTTCTCTGGGGTCCCCATCAACTGTGTTTTATTTAAATGGAGATGGAGATAAAATTCCAGCCAATAATTTCTTCCACCTTAAAGAGGTTTCCCCTTCGTGCAAGCCAGGCTTGCCCCAGCCTGTCACTAATTACAGATGGAACATGAAGTTCAGAAAGGAGGAATCAGAATTGTTCCCCTCCCTTCAGCAAATATCCATTGAAAAAAGCCTGACTCCTTTGCCTGATGGCACCAAAAGTTTTGCCAGTAAGTTTAAAAAGAAGAGGGAAAATGATTGATGGCAAAGCTAAAGAGCTGACATGCACTCAAGCACTCCTCTCCTCCTTACAACATATACATCCCTTATTTTGAAAGAGATTCCCCTGTTCTAGAGATCAGACGAAAACCTGATCACAAAAAAAAAAAAAGGTGCTTCAGTCATACTTTCTAGTTAGAGACCTCAAGGCTCTTTAAACACACAGTGAGGAAAGCCAGGAATGAATCACAGAGGGCAACCAGGTTCTTGTCTCCCACCCTAACCCTCTGCATGCAAAAGATCTCAGAGCTGAGACAGATTTCAGCTCTGCCAGGACTCACAGGGCCAGGGGAAACACTATGGACATCCCTTTGCTGGAGGGCTCCTTTTGCCTGGCTCCAGCAGAAAACTCTGTGAGTTCTTTGGATTACACTTCTAAAGCAATGATCCTGTGCACCTGGCCAGGTCCTGCACAGCCTGAGAAGTTTTTGCCTTGTGTACTTTCCCTGTGAAGGTCCCTCCCCAGTGCTCCATTTCTGGGCCTCTGAAATCCCCACTCTGAACTGAAAGGAAGCACAAAGGATTATCTGGAGACCAGTGTTATCTCTAAGTGGAGCCAGATGTATAAATCCCATTCTTCTTAAAATAATCATTATAGAGTAAGATCTCTTTTTGGAGATTTACAGTTTGGGATGCTTATCCTCCCCTGGAGTGCCCTCCCAACATGCTGGAGTGATGATCTACACCCATATCACATGTCCCTCCACTAAACTTGGCCCCACCAGCTGCTTAATGAAGACATCAAAGTCATGAGGGCTCCCTCAACCCTCAGCCTGCTCTGAGCAGTTTTCAGTGCTTGTTCCATGCAGTCAAGACCAGACAGAGGCAGGTCCAGTGCCAGTGGACACTGCCCCGAGGTTGTCAGCTCTGGGGCACAGCAAACCCAGGGCAGGGGACAGAGGTGGGAATGGCAGTGGGTGTGCACAGACCCCCCCAGACCCTCTCAGAGAGGTGTTCCTGCACTGCTAAAGAAGGGGCAAATGCTCACTGAGGGGTGATTGCCTCAGAACTGTCCCACAGAATGACAGAATCATTTAGGTTGGAAAAGCCCTCTGAGACCACCCAGTCCAACCATTCCCCCAGCACAGCCAAGGCTACCAATGTCCCCAAGTGACACAACTACACATTTTTGAACACTTCCACCACTTCCCTGGGTAGCCTGTTCCAATGCCTGACCACCATCTCAGTGAAGATGTTTTCCCGAATATCCAAACCCTCCCTGGCACAGCCTGAGGCCATTTCCTTCTGTTTCTGCTCAGCAGCTGCTGGAGTCCAGTCCCCACAGCCTGGTCCCAGCACAAGGCAGGCACATTTTAGTGGCAGCAGGGAGCAGAAGTTGGGATGGGAAGCGATTCTGGGGATGCTCTGGGCTCACACCTTTGCTGCTGGGGAGTCTCAGACACTGGAGGAGGCAGGTGCTCAGCTGTTTTTAAAATGTTTATCCTTGGGCTTATTTTGCCCTTCCAGCACCACACATCTTTGGCCTCTCACTGGAGGGGCAACCTGTTGCTGTGGAAACTGGTAAATGGAAAATTCTGATTTGACAGCAGTGTCCTGAGGAAAGGGGAACAACTTCCTTCCATTTGTTTCTGTCCCTGCCCAGGGACTGCGTGTCCCCCTGCATGGCTGGGGGTGGGATGCCATCCTGGAGGCCAGGAAGGACTGGGATAACTGGGAGCACAGCCGGGCAGTGCTGTGGGAGGACCCCAAGCTGGGTCTGCTCTGGGGCTGGTTGCTCTGTGCCCAACACCCCCATCAGCTGCAGGGCTGGACCGGCAGGATTGCCACGCCTGGCTGCAGAGCTGCTGCTCCAGGGCATCCCAGCACCCACTGCTGAACAACCAGCCAAGGCCACCAGACTGGCCAGGGCCACAAAAACAATGAGGGCAGCAGAGGAGTGAGACAGGACAGCTCTGCCCTGTCCCTGCTGCCTGTGAGCCCACACTGCCCTTCCTGAGCAGACAGCACCCAGTAATCCTGGACCCACTGACCACCTCACTGCCTCACCCCAGAACAGCCACAAGTCCTGGAATTATTACAAAGGAGGTCAACCATCCTGGGTGTGACTCTGGAACCAAACCCAACAGGACTGAAATTAAATTAGAGCAATTGGCAACGCCCCATTCAAGCACTGACTGACTTTTCTAACTGATTTGTAGTGGCTTTTAATTTTAAACACTGCTACTTTATGAAGTCCTTAATGAGCATTTATTCACACAACCAGAACATATGTTAGCAAAGAATTAGTATCAAATTTTCCAAGGGGTCAGGCAGTTGCAAGCTGACTGTTGCTGGCTAGGTCTGGGTGTGTGACTGGAAGCAGAGTCATGATTATGGAATAATTTTAAGATACATCATAAGTAAATATTGGGCCTTGAGAAATATCAGCATGGATTCATTTAAAACCATTCCCATTGATGACCCCTTAGCTTGGTCACTGAGGCTTCTTTCTCCAGGTATTTTAGCACTTTCTGAATGAGGTGGTCCTGATGGTGACAGTCACTGAGAGCTACCTCAGAGCTTTGCTGGGTGAGGACTTTAGGGCAGATGAGAGGAAACTTGCCCTGGGTGGACAGATGAAAGGATTTGCACAAGACAAGGTCTCTGCAGGTGACTGTGAGCCCTGATCAGTGTTGTAAGGTACTCTTGCATCTCAGCCCTGCTCCATGTAGAGAAGATTGAGAAGGGATCTCATTAATGCATATAAATATCTCCAAGGGGTGTCAAATGATGGTGCCAGTCTCTTTTCAGTGATGCCCAGTGACAGGGCTAGGATAAATGGCCATAAACTAAACTATGAAAAGCTCCATCTCAACATGAAGAACTTCTTTATGCTGAGGGTGGCAGAACACTGCAACAGCTGCCCAGGGAGGGTGTGGAGTCTGGAGCCTGGAGACATTCCAACCCTACCTGGACAGGTTCCTGCTCCAGGTGACCCTGCCTTGGCAGGAGAGTAAGACTGGATGATCTCCAGAGGTTCCTTCCAGCCCTAATTTGTCATTCTGTGATTTTTTCAGTGGCCTTAGATCCTTCTATGTCCACCCAAATTCAGGAGGGAACAAACCAATTCCTCCCCCAGCCCTGCTGGTGAGTGATGGGGCCACAGCTGGGTTTGGGAACCTTCTTCATCCAACCCCCTAATCACAGAGCAGGAGCACCCCAGGCAGCCTGAGCTGCCCACCAGGGAAAGCCTTGTTTGCCACATCACACACACCTGCCTCAGATATCCAACACCTCCCTGAGCCCAGGACAGCCCATCCACAAACCCAACACCCTCCCAGTGCATGCCCTGCTCCTCTGCCCACTCCTCTTTGAGGACACTGGGGATCTTGCTCTCTCTCCTGGGCAGGGCAGCTGGGCTGAACATGGTGCTGTGGCTCTTGGGGAGCCCTCAGTGCTCAGCAGTGATTTGGGGAGCACAGCAGCACCTCCAGCCAGATGTCCCATCACTGAGGGAGCAGAGGCACAGCAGCCCCATGTCATACTTACTTCCCATTCCCATACTTGATCCGGATGTCTTTGCTCTTCTTCAGCTCTTTCCCATCTTTAAACCATTTGTAGGATGGCTGAGGGTTTCCAGCAGTTGCCTCACATTTCAGGGAAATCTTCTCACCCACATGAACGTTTGGGCTTTTCAGTTTCTTCAGTTTGGGAGGAACAGCTGTGGAAAAAGAAAGGGGACACTGTGAAACCTGTGAAACCTGCCCCTTTCAGAGCTGTGAATGCACAATCCTGAACCCCCTCCCCTGGGCAGAACTGTGCCCCCACAGCCATCAGATGATGGAGAGGGGCTGTCCAGGGAAAACAGCACACAGGGAAGGAGCATGGAGTCAGAAACATCCACATGGGGAAGAGAGGGAGCCCCCAGCTCTGCAGGCTCCACATGGCCAGATCTACCCTACCCAGGCAGGCAGGACCTCTGTGCTGCTGTCCCTGCAGAGGTTTGCTGAGCTCTCCAGGCTCTCCCACCACACACAAGCTCAAGCTCTTCAGACACTGTTTTTCCCCTGCTCCTTGCCATGGCTGTGCAGATCACCAACACCTACATGACCTCTGTGGCTGCCCTGGGCGTGCTGCCAATCCTACAGCCCCAGCAGCCCCAGCCAGAATGTTTCACTGCAGAGGGAGCAGAGGCAGGTCACAGGGAGCAGGCCCCTGTGCCCCAGATGTTCCATCTCTGCTGCACAGACCTTGTTCAGCTCAACATCAGCAGAGCAATAACCACTGAGAGGGGCTGCAAAAAAACCTGCATGTGTAAGGGAGGGGAGGGACAGCCATTCTTCAGGCTGCAACAAGAAAAGTGGAAGAATTGGTATTTTAAATGTTTTTATGCCAGCAGTGTCAGGCTGGCCAGCAGCCTTTCCAGCCTGGAGCCTGGCTCTGCATGTGGGTGTTTCAAAGAGGTGATTTTTACCATGCACCTGGAACATCAGACAGAGAGGGAGACACTTCTTATCAATCTCTGCCAGGCTTCATATTAAACCTGACAAGAAAGGATTAGCAGGCTTGCAATTTTTCTTTCAGCTGACAGCTCTACACTCTTCTAGCTCCCTTTTTCTTTCTCAGTCTTAACCTTAAAAAAGGAAACAGCAACTTGCTGGTTTTACTTTAAGAATATTGGTATACCAATGGTTTCTCCTTGTCTGAGATGTGTTACAGATAGGGAATTTCCTCTTTCTAATATTCACAAACCACCTTCTAATTGCTTTGTTCATTCTGATCTTGCAAAATGGCAGAGCACTCAAAGGCAGGGGGACTGGATGGATTTCATCACTGTTTTACACACCTTTGTATGGCTCCTCTAGTTCTTCATGCCAAGCTAAGTTAGTGTAGGCTGATAGTATTTAAAGACTGTTCTCACCCAAATGGATCTTACATGAAATAATAAAGCACAGTGATCATCAGAAGATGCTCCTGTGGCAGGAAGCTCTCAGGACTCTCATATTCCTCATGGGAATGAGAAGCTAAGTTGTCCTTATTCAAAAGGATCCCAACATGGACAGACATGGGGCAGTTCAGGGGAAGAAGAATTAGCCAAGCAAAGCTCACAGTGACTGAAAGGCAAGCCCAGGGCTGTGGGTGGGTAACGTGACAGGGCTGGTCCCAGGCACATCAGACCTTGTAAAGCTTGCCCAGAGCAGCTGTGGCTGCCCCTGGATCCCTGGAAGTGTCCAAGGCCAGGTTGGACATTGAGGCTTGGAGCAACCTGGGATAGTGGAAGGTGTCCCTGCCCATGGCAGGGGGTGGAATGAGATGAGTTTTAAGGTTTTTTGAAGGTTGATTCAACCCAAACCATTCCATTATTCTAATGGGACAGGGACAGCACAAAAGCATTGGGTCAGCTACAAGCAGTCCTTGCAGGCTGTCCCAGGTCACTGTGCTTTACAAACAGAGACTTTTGACCAGAAATTATCTCAGCTTTCACCAAATTTTAGGACTTCTGTGAAAATCCGAGGTGTCATGGGTTGTGAAGCCCATATCCCTGATCCTTGCCTGGAAATGGGTTGCCCAGAAGAGCTGGAAAGCAGTGAAGGGAGAGGAGAGCTGGTCTCTTCTCAGAACACTGCACAGATAGCCAGGAAGGTAAACAGGACCTTGCTTTTATAGGGGTCATTTTGAGGAATAGAGAAATAGACTCTCAAATATTTATTCTGTCTGAATGTGTGTGTCAGCCAGCTCCTATTGTACCCCGAGGTCACCCTGTCCCATGCCAGCATCATCCATACACCTTAAACACAGGGAAGGTCCTGACCTTGGCATGGCTGCATCTGCTTCATTTTATTTCCAGCCTGGTGGCAGAATTATGAAACAGGCAGAATATGGGCTAATTTGGACTGAGATACCAGTCACTGAAGGGACAGCTCTTGTCTCATTTCAGAGAAGCCACAGGTGTGAAGAATTCCCGTATTTTATAAGCTAGAACCAGTAGTAAGATGAAAGTAGTTCAACTGGTGTTAAAACTGATGTAACAACTGAGTCCTGGGGGGTGAAAGAATATTCTCTTCTTGTCTCCCTTCCATATTTCTATGTACTACCCTCACCCTGAGTGGAAGAGAAACTGCAAACTGCTGGGAAGAAGGGGTGTCAGCCCTGCCCCTCTCCACTGAAATGTTGGTAAGAGCAGAGCAAATCCCAGAAACCTGCAGCCTGTGGAGGAAGAGGGCCAAGAACAAGCAAGGAACCTTCCATGATCTCCCCACCAATATGAACCATGTCTCACCTAAAACTCTGCACATGCCACCAGTGATGATGATAGGACATTCCTAAGCAGGCAGATCCAAAAAAACCAAAGAGCTGACACACACACACACAGCATCCCACCCCTCCAGCAGAGTCCTGCCCAGAAGAAGAGAGGAGAACATCTTTCCACCCCAGTCTACATGGTTTTGATGTCACTACAGGAGGGAAAGAGACACTGTATTCAGCTCCAGGCCACACTTCATTGGCTCCATGGGCTGCAATTCCCCAGCTGAATCAGACAGAGCAGTGAGAGGGAATCCAATCCTGTAATATTCTGGACTGTGTCTGGGAAAAGGGCTGTGCACAGAGAGGCAGAGCTGTGCTCCCTGACACATGTGTGTCCTTTCTGCTGCACTGCAGCAGGGCTTGTGCTTGGACAGCAGCGTGGGAAGAGCAGGCAGAGCCCCAAGCCTGGGAAACAGCATCCAGAGCCTTGCTCTGGGCAAAAGAGAAGCCTGGCCTTGGTCTCTGGGAAGGGCTGCTCTGGGCTGGAAAGCCTCACTTCATAATTCCTGCAGCTTTCAGAAAAACACAGAAATCTTCATTTAGAGCTATTCACTGCTGATGACTCTGCTTAATTCCAGACAAAGACTTTCCTCTGGCTTTTACTCATAAAAAGTTTAAACTGCATCTCTTATTCATAGTCTGAACTTCTCTGACTTTGGCTTCCAGCCAGGAGATCTCTGCCTTTCTCTGGTAAATTTGAATCCCATCTAGCAACCAGAAACCCCTTCCCTTTTTAGGTACTTGTAAACTATGACTGAATCACCTTTCAACCTTCTCCAGCAGTAAACTAAAGTAGCTTGAGAAACCAGAGCAGCACACAGAGTGCTAATACTGGAGTATGTCAAAGTTTTACATTTAGGTACATTTTCAGCTTTTGACCCATTTTCCATCTCTGCCCTGTCCAAATCACAGAGTTTCAGCTCAGAAAACCATGTTCAAAATTATCAGAGGCTTGATTTTAAGTGCCCCCTTTCTTAGTGCTCTGAGCATTTGGAGTCATTTTAATCTCTTCCTTGTTTGATACTTTTTCCAGCATTCTGAAAAAACAAATTCACTAGCTTCACACATATCAAAATAGCACACTATCCTGGGCAAACAGCTTTAGATGTGTACCTGGCAGGGTCCAGGTCTAATTCATTATGTTTCCATCAATTCCCACAGGTGGGGCCAGCACAGCTTCTGTCAGAGCCCAAACAGGGCCCAGGGTGGCCCAAGTCACCCATCACCCTGGAGCAGGCTGAGCTGAAGCTGCATCCTGATTTCAGCTCCATCTGGTTCCCATGGAGCAGCCCTGCCAGCTGTGCTCCCCTCCACAGCTGGACTGGCAGCACCCCCAGCTCAGCCCCCACTGCAGCCAAGGTCACCAGAACAGGGAGAAGAGTTTGGGCTCTGCTTGTCAGCCTGAAGCTACAGCTCAGGATCTGTGTCTCTGGTCACCTTGCAGTTCTGTCAACCCCTCCTCCCTCCAAATTTGTGTCTCCTCTCCATGGGCTGAAGCACCACCAGCCTCACAATGCCTGAGGTGATGGACAGAAGAGCCAGATGTATTTCCAGGCAATTTTTCTGAGCAACAGCCACATCAAGGGTATGTCGTGCTGCAGAAAGGAAGTTTAATCCTGGTAGAGCAGAGACCAACAACAAATACTCATTTTCTACAGATTTTTGCTCACTCCAAGGTCAGATGAAACCCAAGCAACCATTAGATCCCATCCTACACTCGTTGTGTGAGCTGTAAAAATTAACCCTGTAACATGCCAGAGCCAGGATCGAGAAATGCACACAATTTCCTAACTTGTTTTAAGAGCTGTGTTTGACAAAAAGACCTTTGCAGGAGAGGTTTCTCCTCTGATAACAGTCCTGGAATCTGCTGCCTTCTCACAGAGAGGAGAGGGTTACAAAAGTCTGAAACACTAAGCTCTAAGCTACACGATATGAGTTGTTTGAACATCCACCATAAAAGGACTTACATGTACACACTGCTTTAATTAATTCACTTCTGATTACACTTGATATAACACTGAAGTACCTTGATGATAACAACACCTCTTTTACTTCTGGTACCTGCAGTATGCCTGCAAGCACCTCAGAGCCTCAACTCAAAACATCATTAATCATCCTTGGGCAGAGTGCCCAAACAGAGTCCAACAATGGAGTGGTGACAAAACCACATCCCACCCACAGAGCATCCTACATAAACAACCCCTGGGCAGCAAAAAGCAGGAGCAGCCATCCTGGGAAAGGTGTTCCATGAGGTCTGGAACAGCCAGCAATGCCAGCCACAGGCGCTGCTTCCCGAGCCCAGGGATGCTCTACACAGACACATCTGGGATCTCGGGACACATCTGGGATCTCGGGACAGCTGATGTCATCAGGAGATGGGACTTCTCGTCCTGGCCTCCTCCAAGGGCTCCAAGGGAGCCACTGGAGGCTCTCCCACACTGCCTGGCACATGGAGGCTGGCAGAGTGTTTAGGTAGGTGGATGTGGAGAGCTGGGAGGACAGGATCCTTCTGTCTCTCTGAGCAGCTGAGGGAAAAGGCAACTGAGCTTGAATTCCCTTGGGCATGGAAAAGGGAAGCTGAAGAATGCTTTATCACAGGAATGGAAGAGATGCAAGGAGACTTAAGACCTACAAACCCACAGTGATCCTTGACATGCCTGTATCCCAGTGGTGGCTTCCCCCACCCGAATGTCCTCAGGCCAGGACACCCCTCCTGTGCCACAGGGGGAGGGAGGGAAGGAAGGTGCACAGGTGATCTCTTGGAAAGGAGCTGTCCTTCTCAGCCTGCCCAAGCCATTGCTCTCAGGACAGCCCCTCCACACTGGGGCCAGGGCTTGTACTGGTTGTGCTGGGGTGGAGAAGCTGCAGATCCAGTGGTGTCTCTGTGGGTCTGAGCTCCCAGCTCTCCCCAGACACCCAGAGGATGCTCCAGGCACAATCCTCGAGGCTTCCAGGCCTCACTGAAGGACAAGATCTGCAGGCATGATATCCACCTGAGCCAGGACTCACAGCTGCTGTTCCCTAAGCCCCTTCTGGAGAGTCCCCACCACTGTGCTGTTCAAAATCCCACTGCCTACACAGACCTTCCCTCTTAGGTGCCTCAGATGGAAGTATTTCAACATTTTCTATCATGAAAGATTAGAGAATTCATCTTTCCATAGGAATTGTTTTGCAGCCTCAACTTGTTCCAAATTCAATCACAAGAGTTTGCCAAGGTAGCAACTCCTGACTGAAAGGAATTTTTCCCTTTTCTGTCATCTCTACTGCAAAGTAAGGACACGTGTTCCTGGCACATCACCATGCAGGGTGGGACACCAGACACATCCTGGGGGTCAGCACACTCCCCACTGTGACCCCTCTCATTCTTGGCTGATGCAGTCCCACAGGCTCCACTGTTTTAATCAGAGGTGATGCTCCTCTGCTTTGGGTTTAATTTGACCTTTATTTGACAAGGACACAAACCTGAAGCTGAGCAGCAGCAGCTCCTGATCCCCTGGACTTTGTTTCAGTACTGGCTGCAAATGCCAACCTGTCAAAGAAGGGGATCTACTGTGAGGAAAGCTCCCTCCTGCCAGAAGGAATGGAAACATGGGATCTGCTGGAGAAAAGCCTCACAACACACTCGGTGTTTGTCCTCCCTTCTTGTGGGTTTTTATGGAGAGGGCAAAGGGCAGTCAGTCCCTGCTGGGCACCCAGGCAGGCTGTGGAATGCTGAGGGGGTTCAGCTCTTCGGTGGCAGTGTCAGGACTCCTCCCAGTCTGTGACCCTCCAACACCCCTGGAGGTAACAGGGCTGGATGGGAGTGAAGCTGTAGAACAACCCTGACTTTACTGCCTGGGTGGACACAACGTCCACAGACCACACACAGCCTAGAGCCTGCAGGACAGAACCTTGGTGTGACACTGGCACATCCCCCATACCCCCAGTGGGTAACTACAGGCTCCAAACCCAGAGCATTAAACATAATATAATATCTTTAATATGTTTTATACTTCAGGCAACTTATGTTTCAGTTTATGCCAAAGCATGGTCAGACATTCTCATGGCATTCTTTGTGGCCACTGTCTCAGATCTTGGTGTGCTGAGCAGAGGTACATGACAGGTAAACAACAGTGACAAATGTAAATTTCCAAGGGACAAAATTTTGCTGTAACCACTGATTGACCCTTAAATTAACAAATAGCCATGTTTCTCCATGAGCAGTGATCATGGAGTCATGGAACCATAGAATGGTTTGGGTTGGGAGGGACCTTAAAGCTCATCTCATTCTGCCCCTGCCATGAGCAGGGACACCTTCCACCATCCCAGCCCTGTCCAACCTGGCCTTGGACTCTTCAGTGATGGAGACAACCTATGCCAGGGCCTCACTGCCCTCAGAGGGCAGGGACTCAGTGCAGGAGCCAGCACTGGACCATGTGTCTCACTCGGGACATTTACACCTCACCTGCACTGCCCGAGGGTCTGCCTGTGCAGTAACTGCAGAGAGCAGCAAGGGTTAATAACCCAAAGCTCTCCAAGGACATGGGAGATGCCCTTGCTGCCCTGACTCTCCCACAGTTATGCCAGCAGGAGCCAGAGGCTCATCCCTGTACTCCTGGGAGCCCAGGTGGGCCAAGGCAGGAGCTGCTCCTTCCTCCAGGTCCCAGAGGGTCTGCTGAGAACACCCACCCAGAACAGACCCTGATGGAAAGGACACAGATGACTGGAAGTGTGAAGATGCTGAAAAGTCTGAGATCTGTGGATTTGGGGCTGGAATGAAGCGTGGAAAGCACTTTGCTGAAGCCTGAATAAATGCAATATTCCTCCCTACATGTCCCATACTTCCCTAACACACAAGTTTCTTTTCCATTAACCAGGTTCCTGTAGCTTCTGTCTCAGGGTGAAGAAGTGACTACAACACCGATCGACAGCACTATTTAATCTTTTTTTAAATCTATTTAAATTGTGAGTTACAACAATTTCTATTTTCATGACCATTCCCATCACCAAAGAAAATTGACTGGAAAGTTACAAGCAGGTTTGTTGATTTAGGTTTGCTCTATAGGATCCCTCTGGCAACTCAGACCATGGGATCTTAGAGGTCTTTTCTAACCTTAATGATTCTATGATTCTATGAAAAAAGTGCCATAAAGACAGAAATTTCACCCTCCTCTTACAAATCCTGGCTCCACATATATTTAAGAGCAACTGATAAATTCCTCCTCCTCTGTCTTTCCCACACTTAAAAATCCCGTTATTCTTCTTTCCAGTGAAAGTTTTGAAATTGGTGTATGATTTGGTCCAGAGCCCGAGGCTGAAATCTCAGCTCCATTGAAATCAATGAGCATCTGGCCACTGGGCAAGGATGTTTTCCCAATACCCAAATTGTGAAGACAACTGGGCTGTGCTTTTGTCACAATGCTGGAGCTGCCCCTGCACGTGGCTACACAAACACTCACCTGAAGAGCACCACAGCTCCAAGAATTGCACATGCAAATATCCAATATTAAAATCCAGGGGCTGAAGTGCTTGGATTTGCCAAACCTAGTACTCTATGAACACTAGCTGGTTTGCAAACAATGTAATTGGAGTAGAATTGCTATTGTGTTTGTTTGTTTTGAATATTTTTGGCCAGGAAGTTGTCCTGGAGGTATAGTTGAGCATAAGTGGTCTGGTGGAAAAATGTCATTCATTCTGTTCCTATTAAGACCAAAAACAATAGCCACACAAAGACAGCAGCGACAATTTCTGCTCTTCATGCCTCTAACAATGTGTTTTCAACCCTAAAGGCAACATCTTGTTTGTACCCAATTGATTCTGGGATCATATTTTATATAATCAAATATATCTTTGAACAAAGATATGTTTTATGAACTGCTCAATTTCCAGATGACCTTGGAAACAGCAATTCATAAAATATAACTTTATCTCTATCTTCACAATCAGCTAGAAAAACTGCCCACCCATGCTCTGTGGACTGCCAGTCCAGACCCAGCCAACAAAGAAATTACCCCAAGCATCCAAAACTTTAAAATATATTAATCCTTTGTTCCAGTCACTGAGCACTAAGCACAAATTACTTGCCCTAGAACCCTGGTAAAGACCCGGGTGGCATCCATCATCTTTCAATCACCAAAGGAAAGTGATTGAAAAACTCACCCCAGGAGACAAAACAATCTAGGTTTGCAGAAAAAAACCTCTTTTCATTAAATGTTTATTATTAAATCTGTACATGAAACCATATATAGACCCCTTACGTCATGGCAAAGCTAAAGGCTAAAAGCTTTCAGATTACAGGGAAGAATTTGCAGATGCAAATGACCATTAGTGGAATGTCATTGGTTCTAGAAAGGGATGGGAAAAAAAAACCCTACTGGATGTTTTACAGCTTTATTAATCACAGGACTGTTGCTTTAAAATAACAGGGGAGAACAGCTCAGTTAGAGGGGAGCTGAAATTGCTCTAACAGGGATTGCCTGCACCAGCTGGGCTCTCCCAAGGATGGGAGGACAGCAGGCAGACCACCATGGACTGGAGGAGCATTGCAGGGAGAAATTCTTCCCTGTCAGGGTGGGGAGAGGCACAGGGTGCCCAGAGCAGCTGTGCTGCTCCATCCCTGGCAGTGCCCAAGGTTGGATGGGGTTTGGAGCACCTGGTGAAGGTGTCCCTGCCCGTGGCTGGGGGTTGGAATGAGATGGTATCCACGCCATTCTGGGTACTGTGGTGATTCTATGACCTGCAAAAACAGGACCCACTGCTATGGGTGGGTACAGCACAGCCCCAAGTCCTTCAGGTAAATCAGGACCACTGCAGACAGGTGAAGGTGCCCAAATCTCGGCGTGAGGTGCCAGGTTTGGCACACAAACCTGTCCCTCCCTGTCCCTCCCTGTGCCCATGGCAGCCAGGTGTACGAGCCAAGGACCAGGGCTGCACTCAGGCAGCACAGCACTTGTGGAGATCCCTTCCTCCTCCCTCAATTTCACTCTTCCTCCTCTCTCAATGCGCCAGTGAGGACCCCAGGGGGGTTAACTAATGAGGTGTGAGATGTGAGGTCAGGAACAGCAGGAGCCACAGCACACCTCAGTGCAGAGGGACCAGTCCCCCCAGCCCACAGCAGCCCCATCCCAGCAGGGAATCCCCCTCCTTCCCTGCCCAGCACACTGCCCTGTGAGAGGCAGCTTTAAGGAGCGCTGTTAAACATGCTGAGCTCCAGCAAGCAGGGAAAAACAAGAGAAACTTAGCATCAGTTACAAGATGTTAATCCAGGGCAGGCAGAGGTCAAGTGAAGGTCAGATGTGACAGCCCAGCTGGCAAAATTTTTTTGCTATTTTCAACTTCTCAGGAAGTTCTGGGCCAGAGAACACCCCGATGTTTCACACACAACCAGGTGAAACACCACACAATGCAAGGATTCACAGAAGAAAGCACTTTAATATCTGGGTAAATAAATTCAGTGAGAAGCCTCTAATACTGAGGTGGAGAGGTTTAATTTTTAACCTATAAAATGATATTCTCTAGAATTCCGTGACAAAAGCCAACCACTTGCATTCTTAATTACAATATTTTTTTCCCATGTCTCTGCCTACTTTGAAAGTTCACCATTGTCTCTGGTGAGAGACAAATCCACCAGAGGGTATTTCCAAAACAGAAAGCCCTGTTTTTATCGGGATCTCCCCACAAGAGACCCCAGGGCTTGCATTAGAGACTTGTTTGTTCTCTGTAATGTTATATTAGAAAGATTAAAAGTTTTGCTGTTGGTTGAAGAAAGGCTTTAAAGCCCTGGTACCAGAAGTGACCGCAGGTCTGGTTTTTATCCAAACACAGGAAAGAAACTGAAGATCATCCCTGAGACAGCTTTTCCACGAGCCCAAACCCCACCGAGCGTGGATGGAATTACCACCCTGCACTGTGCCATTGTCCCAGTGCCCCGTTCACCCTGGGCTTGTGCCACTGCTGGGCTGCTGGGGCATCTGACCCCTCCCCAGAGGCTGAGCCCAGTGGGAGCCTGTGCAGGCAGAGATGCCCCAGCCCAGCCAGGGGAGCGAGGGAGAAGGGCCACCCTTGTCCAGGGGCTGCAGGGAAGCAGCAAACGGAGCCGTAAATTCCGACTGGGACTCTGGGCACTGCCCAGTGGAGACACTAACACAGCGTGTCTCCTGCCTTGTCCAGAGTGCGGCTTCCCAGCATTGTTCTGAGCAGCTCCAGACCCCCACTGGAGCACAGCAATGGGTGGCTTCCACTGAAATGTCCCCCAACCAAGCTGATTTACAGCTGCCAGGAGTCTCCAGGATGTCAGCTCTTCCTGATTAATTTTTTTATCCTTATTTTCCCTCGTTTTATATTTGAATATTGCTTATTGCGATATTCTTCAGAACTATTCTCTGGAAAGCCATCCTGGCTAATTTTTGGCTTGTAAATTGCTCATGAGCAGTTTGCGGCTTGTGTTTTAAAAAAAAAGAAATCAAGAAACTCTGGCTCATTTTGGTTGGATGAAGAGATTTTGTGGCCTGCATCAATTCTAGTCCCTGACAGCAATGACAGAGCTCTTATTATCACAAACATACAGTTGCAATTTTAAAATTTGCTTCCTGTGACTCTTCGTTAAAATTTAATCAACAGTTTCTGTTTCCACAAACATTTCGCTGGCAGAAAGATCACTTTATAGAATATTCATAGGTAACAAATGAGAAGGAAGGTAAAGCAAATTTGACTTTGTGATGAGAGCCAACCCTTGCTGACTGTCCAGCTACTTCACGGAGGGATTTAGGGAAGAGCAGCACAGGGAGGTGCAATTTTCTAGGAGCTATTGCAGAATACAAGTGGCTAAAAACAAAGACCAACGATGCAGCAGCAAAATGTGGGCAAAGAGGAGACAACAGGCAGCACGGTGATGGCCCAAGCAGATAAATTATTCCGAGTTCAAACTGGACATGGGTTTATTGACCTGCTTCATGTCCAGCTTTAGGTCACAAAATGGGAAATTTCACCAAACTGGGCAGCAGATACTGCACAACACAAACAACTTAAGGTGAAAACCAGAGTTCTGAACAAAAGATGGTTGTTGAGCAAAAGGCTATTAATAGTGCTGGGTTCTATCCCAGAAATGTTGCGCAAAGTGGGACAATTCACATCTCTTCTCTGTGCTTCCATTTCCTCTCTCAAAGATCCCACTTAATATATTTGGGGCAGGGACTGGCTCTTGTTATGACTCTGTGCTGTGAATAGCACAAGAGGAACAATGCTGCAGCCTCTGGGACCTCTGGATGCCACCACAAATGCCAGCTCTAAGCAGCAGTGACAACAAGCTGAAGGAGTTTGGGATCCAAGGAAGACCTGGGAAGAGACAGGGCACAGTGCAGGTTTCATCCTGTGCTGTAAGCTTGGCTGGTTCTCATCTCCATGCAGGAGTGACAAAGGAGAGCTGAGGAGCAGTGGAGCTGGACAGGTAAGAAGGGTCTCCACTCAGACCCTTTGCTAAAGAGGAATTCCTGCAGAGCTGCTCCTTCACTTCTGCATTCCCACTGCTCCCCCTTCACCAGCTCTCCAAGCCACCCTTGAGCAGCTCCATGCAGAGGAATGCAACCACCTAAAACTGAAAAAGGGATTTACAGAGAGAACACCATGAAAAACTGATGGAAAGAGTGGGGTTTCCTCTTCTGGAGAATATTTTTGTAGGAAATGCTCAGTGTAAGTACCCCATGCATGTGACTTTATTTCTGATGGATGTGTAGAAGGTACAGTGGTGCTGAGGAGCTGCCCTGGAAAAGCTTGGATAGACCTTTGGGTCTACTAACCTGGAAAAGGCCCAAACACAGGGTTCAGGTGGACAACAAATTGCAGGATGACAAGAATAAATTTGGAAGAACCTCTCAGAAATGGAGCAGATCACATCCTTGCCCCGAGGGGGGATCTGCAACATCCATCCAACTGCCCAGGATCCAGACACAAGCAAGCTGTACTGCACATCCACACTGCATCCCACAGGGTGTCCCAGGACCTGGATGGCTTCTAGGACACAGCTGAGCCGACCTCACAATCCCAATAATGGGAAACAGTGGATTCCCTCTGGAAACAGGCCCAGGGTCCCTGGCAGAAGGGTCAATACAGGGCCCTGCTTAGCAGCTGCAGGAACCCAGTCACACTGGCATCTACTGAGAGCTGAGGCTCTTCTGGTCTCAGCTGCAAAAGAGAGGTTCCATCATTCCAAAGATGTAATCCATCTCTCCTTTTGTCCTGTCCTTTACACTACCCCTTCTTTCTGTTCCCTTCTCCTTGCCCATGCCAGCTGCCACTAACCATAGATAACCAAAATCACTCCTCTTTGTTCTTCCTTGGCTTTGAGGTCAATGATTTTTTTTTCTTTTCCTTTGCGAAATCCATTATCTTGAAAACCTTGAATATCACTCTTAAGCCCCAGTCTCATCCTCCTTTCATTTCTGGAGATGCTGACTACCTCCCACATTTCTCTGAAGAGCTCCCAGCAGCCTTGTCTCTGTGAAATCCAGAGACCTGAACCACCCTCTCAGGAGACACCTGAACACTGGTGCTGCTTTTCTGATTTTCTGCCTGTTTGGGATGGAGCAGTGGGAGCTCCACTCAGCTCAGAGACATTTCAGTGCTGCTCTGGGGTCATGCTTTCCCCCAGGCTGTAGGATGTAGAAGCTGAGCTTCCACTCACACCCATGAAAGGTGACTGCTGGTCACCCTCCTGCCCTGCCTGTCCCTGCAGTGGCAGCCGCTCTGCCTAATGGTCAAGCCTGAAACACATGAGAAGAAATCCTTTCTGCTCACCTAGACAATGCTGTTTGTAGTTGCAGGACCCCTGTAGACGTTCAGAGGAAGAATTCATCCCAGATTTTGCAGTTACAGGACAAATAGAGGAAGGATCCATCCCAGATCTACTTTTCTAATGGTGCTTTTCAGCAAGGACCCACACCAGCAATTACCCAACTCTCACCCTAAGCCAGGGGATCATGAAGATGGAACATCACAGTCGAGCACAGCCTACCCTATTATGCTTCTCACCTCATTTTTCAACTTGTGCCCCTCCCTTTGTAATTTTGGTGGTAAATAAATGCCTGGACAAAATATCAGCTAATTAACTGGGAGCGTCTTTGTGAGGACGAACAAAAGCTGAATGGACACCTCAGACAGGATCACACCCATGAAGGATATTCTGAAAAAACATTCCCAGGTAACCGACAATGAATAGATCCCAGGAACCCTCAAGGGCTCCCTGGATTTGCTGCAGGGTCCCAGGGAGACCTTTCAGAAGTTAACTCTGTGCAGTCCCCACCGAGGGCAGCAGCTGGCAGGCCTTGAGCTCCCAAGGCTGTGCTCTCCTTCACTCCCCTGACAATTCGACACACTGCTGTTTATCCTAATCCATTGTTCATGGTCCTCCCCACCCAGTTCTCAGCCCATGTGATGCTCTCCTGTCCTCACCAACTGGAATTAATTTGGGGTGCTAGGGCTCTATCAAGACATTTCGCTGAAATCTAAATGTTGGCAAAGGATTACCTGCTGTCATAGGATCGTTTGGGATTTTATCAGACACTCAGAGTAAACACACAAGTCATCGCATTCTTCTGGGGCAGCTGGCTTGTAATTCCCAGCTCCCTCAGTGATCCTCTGAATAACCACACAACTCTGAGAGGGAGATCCTGGTCAGCAAGGATTGTTTATCAACATAAACTTTATTCCCCCAGAATTCCTCTCTACTGGCGTGTTATGTAAAGCTGATGCTGCTAAAACATTGAGCTGAACTTAGGTCAAGAGAAGATGGCTTTTGAAAGCCTTCCAATGGTTCGTTTGCAAAAATGGCTGAGAAACAAATCATTTCAGCCCTGATGAGTCCTCAAGCAGCCAACTCTGTTAGCAGGGCAACTCCAACAGTGAGGAGCAGGGGGAGGCTTCAGTGACACATGGGGACTTGTGACAGGCACAGAAAGCAGCCAGGGAGGACCACCAGGCTGAGGGAGGCTGAGATGCTGGGTCTGACCACGCTCCTTGCTAGGCAAGAGCCCCACTCAATGCAGCAAGTATCACTTACTGCTTCTGAATTCTTCCCAGTGGGGAAGTCTTCTGCATTCTCTCATGGACAGGGCTGGTTTCCTGCCCTGATACCCAGAGGCACTAAACCCCTGCGTGCATTTTTCCCGAGTTTATCCAGATGACAGCGTGCCTGTGCCTCATGTAAATGTCTGTCTTTCTGCCAGCCCTGCTATGCTCTTGCCTTCTGTGACTGCAGTGACAACAGCTTCCAGGGGATGTGAATGAAACCAGCCAGGAGCAGCCAGGGATGTCTGGGCTCCCACCTTTGGCCTCAGAGACACATAGGGAATGCTACATTTACTTTTGTACTGTCACGGTGTCCCTTCTCCTTTCAGAGACCTTAAGTTTTGATCCTGTGGGGTGCAAAGTGTTTCAGGGTCCCTTCCTGCTCTCCCAAAGGCAAAGGACTTTAATTCACAGCCAGGAGTTGGGATGTAGGACCTTAGTTCAGCAGGCACAGTCTACCCACAGATCATCCTCAGCTCCCCAGAGCATCGTTTCCCAAGGGTATCTCAGGTTCAGAATAGTGGGACTGAGACAGTGCTGGATTTGAGGAGAAAGCTTCAGGAAGCCTCCTGCTCTGGCATGGGTGGGACACAGGTGACAGCTGGGTACCAGCCCAAGTGAGGACCAAAGCAGGACACCCTCCCAGAGGCACCTCCAGCACTCAGCCAGCTCCAAAGGGCTGCTCCTTCAGGACAGCTCATGGAGCTGAGCCCCAGGCTGCTCAGACAGGTTTGGACCTGAGCAGCTAATCCAAGCCCAGTGCTGAGGAAGGGGAGCTGTCAGCTCAGCCCTTGTTCAGCCTGGCTTCTCCAGAGGGTACCAGAAGCCCTAAGGCAGGCTCTGCTCTGGAGAGCTGCCCCTGTTCTGGGTGCAGAGAGAAAGAACAGCCTCCACTCCCCAGCCCTCACCTCCTGTGCAGTGCTAACCCAAGGGCAGCTCAGAGCAGAGCCCTTGGCTGCCCAGGTTGGGTGCAGCCATTCCACCAAGCCCAGAGAGTTAAAAACACCAGAGTTTTTCTGCAGGATAAGAGGGTTTAATGCAGGACTCTGGTGCAGAACAGTTCTTTCCCTTTAAATTCACACCCTAGGCCAAGCCAGTTTTGCAAGAGCCTCCCTGTGCAGACAAGCCCCGAGGCTCCAGTGCAGAAAAACGCTGCTGCTGGGGGAAGCACCCAAACCCTTGTGAGGCAGGGCCCCAGTACTGCAGAGGCAGCTGCTGAGCCTGCATGGGAAAGAAGAGACAGGGAGAGAGAAATGAGAAAAAAAAAAAAAAAAAAAAGAGAGAAATGGGTTCTCCATCATCAGACAAGACACTCCGTGTCTCTTCTGACTTGCAAAAAAGACCAGGGAGAAAAGAAGGGGAAAGGAGGAGAGGAGGGGACAGACAGACACCACACACAGAGCTCTGCTCATTTGGAAATCATGAACTGAGCCTCTTCTCCTTCTTGAAAATGGTGATGTTGAGCTAAACAGATTTCCACCTAGAGATGTGTTTGGGGCTTACTGTTATCTTTGATGTTGTGAATGTTTAGGGCTCAGGCCACGCTGTCTGGCTCTGTCCTGCAGTGACAAAGGTAAGAGAAATTGGAGAGTCCCAGAAAATAAAGCAAGTTCAGCACCTGGGGCTTTACGGGAAATACCAGATTATCACAGCTCTGGCAATAAAACCTAAACTGCTGGCAGTGCTTCAGATTACAACTGCTTCTTTCTTCCTTTCTGAGCCCCCAAAATGAACAAGACACCTACCTAACCCCACAAGAAAACCAGAGCTGTGACTCACAGAATCTCCCTCAAAACATTACCAACACAAAAATGTTACAACACATGGAATGAGCAATGGCCCTGCCAACACAAGGCTGCTTCTTAAAATTGCATGGCCTGCCCACATTTTCTAAATATAGGATAGACAAGGAAACCTCTCCAGAAGTCCTAATAATCCAACAAACCAACCAAATGCATGCTACATGGACAGAGGGGGTTTTGAAAGCTGTTGTCAACATATTTCAATTGCACTACAATTTCTGCCACTCCTGCTTTCTCTTCTGTCCAGAAGTTGCAGGTAGGATGGACAAATTGACCACAAAAAGGAATAATTCCCTGAATTGCAGCTTAGGAAAGTCCCAAGCAGCAAAAGCAGCATCACAGCTTCTTGTCTGCAGATTCAGGAGGGCAGTCTGGGAGCATGCCAGAAGTGCTAGAAGTATTACTGAGAAGAATTAAAGCTTGGGAGGTGTGTGGAAGCCAAGGTCACTTGGCATGGGCAGGGTCTGCAGCACCTACACCATCAGCAGCAGGGCAGATCAGCAGCACTGCTCCCTCCTCAGGAAATGAGCTGAGAGAGGAGCACTCGAGAGCCACAAAGAGCCAAAGGGCTCTGAGCAGGGGCTACACAGCCTCAGGTTGTGCTGTGCCTTTCCTGCTGCTTTCCCAGTGCTGGTATCCAACCAAAACCCCCTCAGGATTTTCCTGTAGCACTGCCCCTTCCCCTGATTCCCACAACACAGAGCCAGGATCCTCTGCCCACAATATTTTTTCACTTGACAGCTTTTCTTTGGTTACCAGCAAACCTTTTCACTCTCGTGCCTGAAAGTGCCCAGTGAATCAGGACAGCTGAGTCAGACCCTCAGCCTTGGTGGTGAGGATCTGGCTGCAGCCCTGCCTGGGTGTCACCACAGCATGGGGGGGTGGGTGGCACTGCCCTTCTCCCCCAGCCTCCCAAAAGAAATCCCACTGCTCATTTCACCATCATTTGCAACCATTCCTCCAGATTTTTAGCATTTTCTCCCCCAGCTACCACTGTATTTGATAGAACAAGGGAAAATGGACATAAACTGAAAGAAAGTAGGTTTAGATTGGATGTTAGGGAAGAAGAAAATCATCCCTGTGAGGGTGGGGAGGCTCTGGCACAGGGTGCCCAGGGAAGCTGTGGCTGGCCCATCCCTGGAAGTGTCCAAGGCCAGGTTGGACAGGGCTTGGAGCACCCTGGGATGGTAGAAGGTGTCCCTGCCATGGCAGGGGGTGGGAATGAGATGAGTTTTAAGGTCCCTTCCAACCCAAACCAGTCTGTGATTCTATGATTCAAGGTGACCCTCCTGAAACCCATCCATGTTTCTTCATGGATTTTAAACCTTGATTCCCAGGACTCTCCCTTGATCCACACATGCCTGCTTCCAACAGCAGGGAGGTTTCCTTATTCCTGCATGGCCTCACTGGCCCTGCTGGACTGAAAGGGGAGTCAGGACTCATCAGGGTGGGCAGTGGGAAGGGCACCCAGGAACAGACAATCCATGCTGCATCCCATCTTCCTGAGATTATCTTTTTTAGGTTAAAAGGTTCAGATGCTGGACAGAGTATTCATACCTGGAAGAGGTAACCCAGGGCTGAGTTGGAAATGTTCTTTCAAGCACAGAAGCAGCAGGGTCATTATCATACACACACTGCTTTTGGTACCAAGTCATCATTTCATGAAACATCCAGGGTGATTTTAGGTTTGGGCTGACTCGTTTTTGCTTGGTCATGTAACTGGCATCTCTGCAATGTCAGGATCTCTCCTGAGATGCAAGTTTTAGCTGTGTTTGTTACCCCACAGCTATCCAGAGAGTTTATTTTAGCATTCATTAAACGTGCCTCTCACGCAGCCTCTCAGCACAAATACAGAAACCTAATCTCATTTATTGACAAATGCAAAGCAAAATATACTTCCGTGCCAAGAAGTTCATTGCATTCTTTGTCCTTGCCCTTCAGGCAAATGCCTGAATGAGCAGATGAACCACAAAAGATCTCTGCAAGGGAAAGGAGCTGTGCCTGGGGCAGTGATCAGGGAGACTCCTGGCCTTTGGAAGACGTCCTGCCCTGTTCCAGCATCCTGTGAGTGAGGGACCTGTCAGTGAGGCTCTCTGGACACGAAGCACTTCAACACTCAGCCCTTTTCAGGCATCAAATTCACAGCACAAGACCTGCAGCTCTTTCTGCTCGTGGCTCTGGTGTGATGTGGAGCTGGTGCTGCTGTGCCCATCATGATGGCATCACAGAGCAGGGCAGGCTGAGGAAGCCCTGCCTTGCCCTGCCAGCTCTTTACCCAAAATGGAGCAATGTGCCCCCAGCTGTGGGCACTGGGGTGTCCCCCAAGCCTTTCCCCACCTCTATTCCTCTTGCCTCCAAGCTCTGCAATGGAAATCAGGCAGGTGGGTTGTTTTTTGGTTTTATTTTTGCTTTGCAGTGCAGCTGAGGTTTCTCTCCTGCAGAGAGCAGCAGGTGTGCATGGGCACTGAAGCTGGTTACCCTGTGTGCACAAGGACTGTGCTGGCAGCTGAAAGATCCTCCTTCCTTCCCTGCACCCAGCCCAAACTCCACATTCCTCTCTGCCAGCCCTGCCCCACTGCCCTGAGCTGGGAAATGGGCACAGGAGACCTGAGCAGTGCAGGCAGGGGGGATGGCCAGGTCCAGGGAGCACCTTTGCCTTAGTTCCCTGGCCCATTGTCTCCCTGGAGCATCCATCCCCAGCTCCCTGCTGATCTGCCCTCTCACATCAGGAATGTGGCCAGCACCAGGTGCCCTGAGGAGACTCCACAAAAACCACACCTGCACTTCTGGAATAAAAACAGCCTGCCCCCAGAACAAGGAGATTTCTCTCCAGGAGCACTTGGGTCAAGCCAGGGGGTGAGGAAGACACAATGGAGATGCTGAGCATGGGAGTTTTATCAATGGTTTGACTGGAGGAAGAGATGTACAAGAGACATAGAAGGAGCATCAAGGTCAGTATAGGCTCTGCTAGAGTAGTGTGCTAGCCAAAATTGCACCTCCACACCCCCAGAGGGCTGGAGCACATCAGGAACCAGGGAATTCTTGCAAAGCCCTGTGGACTTCAAAGTGGAAGAAAAAACTCATGTGAGCACAAACATATGTACACGTGCACACACACACAGAGTGTTTTGGAGTGGAATAAAGTCCCAGCCTTCAAATCAAAAACTGTTGAAAGCCAGAGGGTTGGATGCTCAGCTGCTACATATCACCCATCCACCGACAAAGCCAGAGGAGACAGGTCAGAGAAACATCTGCTGAGAACCTGCTGGATGGATTTCAACCTGATTTTACCCTCAAATTAAGCAAATGTGCAAATTCTGACACCAAAAAAAGGTTTCTCTGAAGGGCTTCCAAACATCAGTCAATGATGTAGGAAATCTGGTTCAAATTTTTGGGGTGTCTATTTTTAAAAATAAACCAACTAAACACTAAAGCACCTGACTTTGGTGTAGTCTTAAGGTAAATTAAAGTTTCACTGCTGCCTAAAGAACACTTTTCCTGTTCATCTCACACACTTGTAGCTTTCTTTTTCTGATCTGCCAGCCACCAAATACCAGATTTAGAGAGTAAATGTGGTTCCCTTTCCTTCCTCATCCTCACCATGGATGAAAATCTAGCAAGAAAAACTGGGCTCTGACTTCTAGTCAAAAATCTAAGAGGATAGTAGGGATGAAGCACATTGCAGAAAAGCTCTGGGACCACAAGACTCCTCAGAATTTTGGTCACACCCTTGCTGCACCATTGTGTGGTTTATTGATCTCCCCTGCAAAGCACCTCTCCTGAGGAGCTCTTGACTTCCAGACACGCCTGAACTAAAACCCATTGTAAGAACTGATGACTGAGTCTGCCCAGCCTAATTACCAGAGTTATTAATTACCTAAAATGTTTAATTTTTACCATTATCTCTTGTATTTGTTGCTACAGTTTGAAACATCTCAAAAATGCAACAACAGAGCGCTGCCCTTGTTGGAGAGGAGACCATCCCAAGGTCACATCGGTTCCAACACCATTTGTTGCTGGGCACAGCACCAGGGCCAGGAGCAGGACTCAGCCTGGAGGCCACACAGCTCTCTCCCTGCTCTGGACACTCCCATGGGATGTGGAGGGAGGTGGCATTTTTGCCCAAATCAATCCTCTCTGGGTGCAGTGAGAGCTTCCCCCTTGGGCACAGTCCCTTCCCCTGCCATGTGATTTTGTTGTCCTGCCCCAGACAGGAGGTCAGCACAGCAGCTGATGCATGTCCAAGCTCCAGCCCTGCTGAAGAGCCCTTCGCCCTCCCAAAGTGCCCTCCCTGCCAGCAAGTCCCTGGCCAGCCCCAGGGCAAGGAGCCCCACGCAGCACTGAGAGAGCCTGGGTGAGCCTGGACTGCTGGGAGGCTCCTACCCAGCCTTCCACAGCCCCCAGCCTCATCCCCAGTGGCACAGGGGCAGCTCTCCCAAAGGAAAGCTCCAGGTAATCTCACAGCCCCTGCTCTGAGCACTGCTTCTAGCACAGACACCCAGCCTTCACTGGGATTTCACAGTCTTGTGACTTCTCAGCCACAGCAAGCAGCCTGGATTTAGGATCCTAGGCATGAGCTGCATCTCTCAAGCTCCTCTTGAACTTGATTTCTTCAAGTTCTCTTCAAGACACACAGTGTTTTTTATGGAGTTTTGCTGCCAGAAGGAAACAAGGAGACCCAAGCAGGAGGGGTGTTACCCAAAGCTCCACTCGTTGCATATTTCCAGAGCTGTCACAGAGCTCTCAGGCACTGGGTCATACAAGCCCCGTGCTGAACATCCCCCCTCATGCACCTGAAAGCACTCAGGGGAATCTGAGGGAAAATGAGAAGGGGTCAGAGGAACAGGAGGCTCATCTCCCCCCATTTCACTGCCTCAGGCCAGCCTGCCACAGCCCCATCCCACCTTCTCCGAGCCTTTTCCATTAGAGCTCAGCCCTGAGCTGAGCCCAGGGCTCAGGGCAGCACGCAGAGCAGGGCTCTAGAGTGCAGAGGCAGCAGGAAGGTGTCAGAGCCAGGCTGCTCATGGCAGCACAGCTTCCCTGCAGCCAGCTTGCAGCTGGAGCCCATCACATTAATGAGGCAGGAGAATGAGCTGAGCACACGACCTCCAAGGTCGGCAGCCAGGCTGTGCTCAGCCCCTCTCCAGATGTTCCTCCTCTTTCCAGAGACTGCTTTCCCAGGTTACTTACACCTCCAAAAAGGGATTGGAAATGGAATGCCCAGGGCTCTGACTCACCAGCTTTTGGATCCATAGTGGGATTACTTACTAATGTACTGTTCTGCTGCATCCTGCCCCTCTGCCAGGCATTCCCAGCCCTGTATCTGCCTGAGTGGAGAGATGGGTTATTCCTCAGCCCTGCTGGGTCCCTCTCCCATAACTCCTGTTAGCATTAACACCTGAGATATGAGCCATGGACAGTGAAGGAACAGATCTGCATGCTGTGCTCAATCCCTCCTTCACCAGGGCTCCAGGGAAGACCAGAAAGGAGCTGGGATTTACCTCTTCCTTTACCCCAGCATGAATCACTGGAGCCTGTGAGTCAGACCCCCTCCATTCCCAAAGCTGAGCAAGTCCCTGCAGGTTCCCCAGTGCGTGGTAACTGTCCCCATGTGTGCTCTGAGCCACATGGAACACCAGCCCATGGATTAGCCAGTGGAAACATGCATGTGGACAGATCCTGGAGCACAGCTGACATCTGGTACCTTGTGTGCCTGGGTGTTTATAGAAAACAGAGCTGCTACTGTAGGATATCCGCTGTGGGTTATTCCTCTTGTAAACAAACCTTTCTGGCTAATATTTCTACGAGCTCCTTAGAACTGGAGTCTTTCCTGAGAGCAAGTCAGGAGCATGTTCACCCTGCAGCGTGGACACAGCCCACACAGAGGTGCCCTGGCTGGCAGTGGAGGAGCTGATGTGGTTGTGCTGCTCTGGTTGGGTATCTCACGAGCTTCCACAACACAGCCTGCACTCAGCATCTGCAAGGAGCTTCCACATCCCTGCCCAAACTCTGTGGCAGCTCTCTAAAGCACCCCAGGCTCATGGACCTGGGCAATGTGCACCTGCTCCTGCTGCAGTCCCACTGCTGGCTCGTGCCCAGGGGCACCTTCCCCTGCAAGCTGTGGGAGTTTCAATTGCAATACCCTTCTGCACAACCTTTCTACCAATTCCTGACTCATCTGGGAGCTGAGGTCAAGCCAGTTCCTACTGAAACACGAGGTACTCTCTGCAGAGACTCTTCACCTGCTCTCTGAGTAGTTTTCCAGCATTAGCAATTGCCATGGGCACTTCAAGAGAAAGCACAGTGCCTGTGCTGCCAGCTTATTAGCACTGACAAACAACAAAAAGCTGAAGCACACGCAATGTTTTCCTCAACACCAAATAAAAATAAGAGAGAATGCCTGGAATTGCTGAGGAATTTAACCAACCAAATGCTTTACATTTCTCTGGTCTTTTCTCCCCAGGTGACCTCATGGAAGTATAGATGAAATGAAGACCCTTTTCAACTTGCTCCTTGCCTATCCCTAGCAAGGCTTCTCCAGCCCTTTTTTCTTCTCATCCCAATCCCCTGCCACAGCTCTGGCTCTGCTCAGCTCTGCTGTGAATGCTGGCATTGGTCTAGGTCCATTTGTCCCACTTCCCCCCAAAGTTTACCCCAAATCTTTCAGGATGTGCCAGGGCAGCTGCTTTTACACTCACAGTTTTGTCTCAGTGTCATGATTTTGATTGCCCCGTGCCATGCACAGTGCATGATAAAATACCTCTCCTCTTGCAGCGAGGAAGTTCTCTCCCAGAGCTGAACTTTGTGGGAGCATTTCACATTAATTTGTGGGTCTGTTCCTACATCCCACAGCTCACGTAGTCCCTGCAGGGTGTGTCTTCCACGTGTGCTGGGTGGAACACAGGCTGTCTATTTTTCAATGCCTGTCACAAACGTCTAAAAGAGGGATGGTTTGTTTTCATAGGTGGACACCATCTCCCTCTGGAGGCCTTCACAGGCTCTTCCACTGGCTAAAGCTGTAGCCAAGGCACTCACTTTAGGACAGCTGCATCACTAGAGGCATGGAAATGTGAGTTAAGGTTAAAGGCAGTCCTTGTCCTCAGAACAAAGCTAGCACTTCACATGAGATCAGCAATCCTCTTTTACACATTCACAGAAGCCAAAACAATTGTGTTAAAAGTCGCAGGGGAAGACAAATCCTCTCCTCCTCTGAGTTTTAGAGACCTCAGGGGAAATCTAGCATACCCCGTGGCACATGGATGCTCTTTCCTGGAACTACTGTTTGAGCTCTCTTCCTTGCAGAGGTGATTCTGCTGCTCTAGTTCATTGGCAGTGAAGAGCTTTACCTGGGGCAATTTCCCCAGAGCAGCTGGCAGGGCTGGGACATCACCTCTGGAAGTCCAGGAGAGTCTTGGCCATGCCAGGGCTGTCCTGGGGCTCCACAGAGCACACCCCCAAGGGGTGTCTGAGTGTCATTTTCCATGCAGACACCTAAGAGCACCTAAAGGTAGATCAAGGCTGTCAGAATGTCACAGGGATCAAAGCTTGGCTCTCAGCAGAGGCTGCTCAGGGATGCAGTGTGAAGGGTGAAGGCTTTGCACACTGCCATCATTCCCTGCACAATCAAATTACTGCTCCTGTCCTGATATCTGTAGAGACTGCATGAGTTTTTGTAGATTCTTCAGCCTCCTGGTTTCAGGGGGTCAGCACATCTCATTTGCAGGGAAATTCCACAGACTGGGAAAACAGAGCACACAAATCCCCCTGACAGTTCCCAGCCACTGGCCAGGGCTGGGTTTTTGTCTTCCTGGGCATGCTGGAGGTCCAGCCTCAAGCTGAAGAAGTGGTCCACAGGATGATCTGCTGCCCAGAGTGAGGTCTGTGTGCCTGGACTGGGGCATCCACTCAGAAGTGGTTGGAGGAGGAACTCCTCACCTCTAAAGGTTCTTTTGGGCAACCCTTGCTATGGTGTCCCTTAGACCACATAGTGGAGGTGACCCATGATGTGAAAAGGTGTCCTCAGGTTCCATTGGACCAAATCAACCCAACCCAAAGTGGGGTTTGATTCAGGGACACCACAGACCAAGTGTCTTCTTCTAATGGACCCAAAGAGCAAAGAGAGGACAACCTCTGTAGCAATGCAGGGCAAATGAGCAACCTGGACCTCAACAATCCAGGTAATGAGGAATGCAAATAAAAGGATGCTGTGCAAGCTAAATACAGAACCTTTCAGTTCTCTGGTTGAGGTACAGACAGGATGATAGAATCATAGACTCATAGAATCATTTAGGTTGGAAAAGACCTCTAAGATCCACAAGTCCAACCTTTGACCAATCACCACCTTTTCAACCAGACCAGAGCACTGAGTGCCATCCAATAATTTCCTGAACACCTCCAGGGATGGTGACTCCACCACCTGATCAATGCAATCATCCCCAATTCTACTCTGGATCCATTAATAGAGAGAAAGGGGGTTTGCACTCCAGCCAAGGTGCCAGTTGTGAGATTTATATGAGATAAAACAGCCTGCCAATGCATCTCAGCAGACGACTTGGTAAAGGGTCTTTCCTTTTTCTCTCCAGGGCAGTGAACTACTGCAGGGCTTTGATGTGTCACTACAGAACTGAGCCTCAGCTCACACCTGGCCCCAGGTGGCTGCTCCCTGGCAGTCCCAGTGTGCCTCATGTCCCCTCTGTGCCCGAGCCAGTGCCTCCCAGTGCACCAGCAAAGGAGATGCCCACGATGCAGGCACTGCTCTGTGCCCCGTGCACATTTTGGAGCCAGGGGCAGGGTGATGCTGGTGATGAATTGAGACAGCCCCCAACCCCTGCACCCTCCTGAGCCCCCAGGGCAGAGCCTGTCATCTTCAAGCAGCTGCTGCTTCTGCCTGGTGGTCCCAAGCTTTCCCAACAGCCTCCTCCCAGACCCCACAGCAGCAGCAGCTCTGTTCTGATGCCACCAGCCTGCCACAGCATCAGCACCCACTGCCACCCCAGCAGCTCGGGGCAGGGCTGATGGAGGAGCCCCTGCTCTGGGCACCGCAGGGTCTCCATGCTCAGGATAAAGGGATGAGAAAGGGAAGAGGCAATTCCTGCCACCAGTGATGCCAGTGAGAAGCCAGAACAAGCCTGGTCAGGTCAAGAGTGGTCACTCATGTCCCTGCAGCAGGACCAGGAGCAGAACTGCAGCCAGGCAAGTGAGGAGCTGAACTGACAGGCTCAGGACAGGACCCGGTCCAGCTTGTACCCTCCTTTAACACTTACAAAACACAAAGCCTGACACAGTTGCTGCTCTCTCCAAATGCACTGCCAGATAAACCACAGATAAGAAACAGCCCAGGATAATCCTTCCCTGATACCATGAGAGAGAAAGGAATTACACTGGGCTGCATTACCACCAAATCTTCTGTATCTTTCCAAGACAGTTCTTGCACTACCCATGTACTCAGGAATTGAACTGTATCCTTTAAATCGCTTAATCCTGGCAATATCATAAATATTGCCTTACTCAGTCAGCCAAGAGCAGTCAGATCTCTGAAGAACAGCCTGATTTCAGGAATATCAGCATATCAGCAAAGAGTCCACGTGTCTTTCACTACAGGTCATTGCAGTTACCTCCAAAACCGAGGCTATAACTAAAATCTGATCTCTGAGAGTTGGTCTGTCTCAAGGAGCAGTACCTGTGATCCTCCAAAATTATGGCTTTTGATATTTAGCTCAGGAAGAAGCATGAAAACAACCATCTAAACAGCAAATCACCACACAGCAGAACCCTCAGAGAATCAGCAGAAACTCCCTCAATTCCCCTATCACCATGACAGGAGCTGAGTACTGCTGTTCATGAAAGAGCGTATCACCCTGAAGTCTTGGGGTTTTGGGTATTTACACAAAAAAAAAAAAAAAACAAAACCCAAAAACCAACCAAACAAACAAACAACAAAAAACCCAACAACAAAAATAAATAAAAGGAAAGAAAAAAAGATAGAAGATGAAGAAGAAAGCAGACCTGTAACAAAAGCAGACCTATAACAGCATGAAATATGAATGAGGTGCAGAGATTTGCACACTCGCCTGGCAAACAGTCCCTGGCATTTGCACCCTCATGCAACCCACAAGTACTTTCCTGCTGGCTTGTCTCTTCTTCCTTTAAGTAAAATTTGTTAAAAATGGGAAGTACCTTTTCCTGGGTCAGGTTCTCTTTCCCCTTTTTTCCCTTCTTTGTTCTTTTTGCTCTTTCCTTTCCCTTTTTTCTTGCTCTCGGACATTCTGCACAAGTGTTTACAGTCTCAGGAAAAGACAGTCCACACCAGATCTATATGCCCCACGACTGCTACTCCAAATGTTACTTGCCAGCTGCAACTTCCGACTGTTCTTATATTGTTTCTGACACAGACAACACCCACCACTGGGTGGAGAAGCAAAACTTTAACCGTTTGCTCACTGCTCCCAGTTGGCTGAAGAGATGCCCTGGGTTGCAGTGGGAGGGTGAGGGAAGCAGGGCTACGGGACAGGAGAAGCTCCCCCGGGAGTGTCTTGGATACATGAAGTCCAGAAGTGCTTTTCCATTTGCTGGTTCTGTCTCTGACTGAAAGTAAGTTCTGAACAGCTCCTGGAGCATCACAGAAATGAGTGTTTTGGGGAGCTGCTGAGGTTCAGATAGTGATGTGAGAGAGGCAGTGGAGTCCAAAGAGAAGGGCAGAGGTTTGCCAACCATTTTCATTTTGTTTTGATCCAGCAGAGGGGTTCAGTTGGCTTTTCTCTTCCTATTGTTGTTCCCACCATAAATCAGAGTGACTTCACCTGCTCTTCCACCCAGCTCTTTGCTGTCCCAGGAAGTCTTTCCAAAAGTTAGGAATAGCTGGAGAGCCCTTACCTGCACTTCTTGTCTCAGTCCTCCATCTCTGGGAGCTCTAGGTGCTTGGTTAAGCCCACATCTCACCTGCTTGGGGTTAATCAAGCCCTTTCCACAGTCCAACATGTGATGAGGGACTCAGCCCGGTCCCCTTCTGCAGGGCTGCTCATGCTGACATCGCCTCAAAAATCCATCAGGATCCCCAGCTGGAAAGCCCCAGAGAACTGCCAAATCACTCCCAGAAGCAGCTAAGGGCTTCAGAGACCCAAAGGGGCCACAAGCTGTAGGGCAGTGGGTAGCACATTTGATCCAGTTACCCATGAATCAAATCCAGTTCTGCACTGGTGAGCAAAGCGTGTCCTCCAGAGACGCGCTCCTGCCTGGTGTGTGGACATCAAGAAATGAACGAGGTATCAGCCCCCTTGGGATCCTCTCCCAGTGGTTAATCACCCTCATTGTTAACAATGTCTGCCTGCTCTGAAGTGAAATATCTGGCTTCACTGTCCAGCCATTGTTTCTTACTCTTGTTTTCTCCTCTAGATTAAAAAGCCCTTCAGCAACTGGTATTTTCTCCCATGGAAGTACTTACACTCTGTAATCAAGTTGTCCCTCAATTTTTTTCTTTGTTGATAAGCTAAACAGATCAAGTTTTTGTTGTTTTTTTTTCTCCATTCCTTGCTGTATGGCATTTTCTCCAGCTCAGGATCATATCTGTGGCTATCCCATTTTGCAATATCCTACTTAAGCTAAGAACACAAAAACCAGGCGCTATTCCATTGTCTCTTGTGGACAGAGGAAAATACAGAGGCAAAATCCCCACTGCCACCCATTCCCAGCCTTTTAACTCCCAAGTGCTCTCCCAGGCACTGGGCCTCACATGGAAAATCTGTCCTTCTGTGTTTCTACTGCAAGCCCTACCAAGTCCCTGCTCTGCCAGACGGAGTCACCAAGAGGAATTATTTTGCTCTTTCACAGCCTTGGTCTCTGTGATGAAGCTTCATTTTGTTTTCAAGGGGCCAATGTGCCAAGCCACACCAGTTACCCTCTCTAGCTTCTTTCTTCCCACTGACCCTTGAACCTCACCAGTCTCTGTCTCTCTTGCTGATTTTGGGAGCATTTTCACCTCCAGGTTGCTGGTGATGATGATCTCACAGAAACACCTCATGGAGCAGTGGCCTCCTGCCAGCACTGCCTTTCTGGTAGGTGTTAGTCAAACACTCCTTCACCTGCATGTGAGGGGCAGAGGAGACCTTCCAACATTCCCCTTGCAGCTAGAGCAGAGGACACCCTCACACTGAGCACTGGGGCACAGCCTAATGAGAAGCTGAGATGTGAACACCAGGCAGCCCTCAGCAAACCTGCTCTGAGCTATGACATAAAAGCTCCCCAGTTGGCTGATTTGGAGTTGGAGCCTGATATACGTTTTAACCATAGAATGGTTGTGGGTGGAAAGGACCTTGAAGCTCATGCCATTCCTCCCCATGGGCAGGGACCTTCCACTATCCCAGGTTGCTCCAAGCCCTGTCCAACCTGGCCTTGGGACACTTCTAGAGATGGGGCAGCCACAGCTTCTCTGGGAAACCTGTGCAGGGCCTCACCACCCTCCCAGGGAAGAATTTCTTCCTAATATCTAATCTAAACCTACCCTGTTTCAGCTTAAGGCCATTCCCCTTATCCTCTCCCTCTATGCCCTTGTGAAAAGCCCCTCTCCAGCTCTCCTGTCCTCACCTTTAGGTACCTCAAGGCTGCTATAAGTTCTCCCTGAAGCCCCCTCTTCTCTAGACCATCCATGTTTCCTTGTCACAGGACAGCAGTATAAAGAAACAGTCCATTATACTGTTTATTTTCCAAAAGCAAGGTAATAGTGGTTACTGACCACTTGGTGTCTTCTGGGTCATTATGAATGATGATTCCCACATGGTTACTCCACTCTTTGGCTCATTACCATATTTCTCTTAGCTAATATGTTTGCAAAGTCCTGTAATTCTGGACTTGAGCTCTACTTGGTAGGCGATTTCCCTCCAGATGTCTTTAAGCTTGTTGTCCACACATCGTAATTCCAGATGTGCATGGATTGCTATCTATTTTTCTCTTTACTAAATTTGTTGATCTTCTTATTGCTTCCAGTTTTGGCTTTCAGTGCTACCAACATAGGACTCTATGAGCTAAACCTTGTCCATATTCGTGACTCTGAAATCTCAGCTTTCTTGGCCTCTGCTCAAAGAGGTCCCAGTTCTACTCATTTTCTTGAGAATGTTTTAACACCCAACCAATTTCACCCAGTTTTTCTCAGCCTTGGGAAAACAGCTCCTTGGAATCCTCAGGAGTGTTTTATACCTGTATGATTAGAGCTCCCATCTTGTATCTTGTATGAATAGAAACCTACCATGGGCACTGTCCCCAGGCCAACCACAGGGGATTAACACAGCCACCTAAATCCATAAGACAGCATTTACCAGGCATAATGAGGCTCAAGCCCTCAAACTCTTGGTTTTGGTGTTAAATCTGCCGAGTTTTGAGGCACTTGGATGTTTTACTCCAAGGGATAGCTGCCTTGCCAGCACGTGCATCCCAAATGGATGTGTGTCATAAAAAACCCATCTTCCTCCCTCCTTTCTTTTCTTTTGCAATTATATTTTCATCCTGAAATAGCTTTTCCCACAAATTTCTTCACATGAGGATCGTAGTTTTAAGCTCCTCCCCACCATTTCTGAAGATAAATTATAGATCTTCCTCCACTCCAGCAAATTTGACACAAAGTCTGTGTGTTCTTGGGATCATCTTTCCAAAGTCCTTGTGTTTAGCAGAGGTTTTTCAAGGTAACAAGTGCAGCTAAGATGATGCCCTGCCTTTTCTTCTCCCCTTTTTCCAAATGTATGAATAATCAAAGATTCCCTTCTGCAGAACAGTGCTCTGAGGGTGAAACTGTGCACAGCTCAGCTTCAACATTAGTAAATTAAAATCTAAGTCTAAGAAGAAGTGGCAGCGTGTGGCTTGGCCCCACCATCCCAAGCAGCCTGGGATTTGTGATGGGAAGAAACAGCACCAGCAACACCCAATGTGGCTATTTTTGTACCTTGGCACAATCCCAGTCTCACCTGTGACAGGTGAGGAATATTACATGCAGATTAATTGTTACCTTGGCAGGTGTACATCTTGTACATCTTGATACCTTATCCAGCAGGCTGGCCCCTGTCCCAGGGTAGGGACCCGCCCCTCCAGATCCAGATTTTTCATGGATCATGTGGAATAGGCTCTCTCCTGAACAATCCCAACACCCCCTCACTCACAGGAGCCACATTCAGCACACGACTTCAGTCCTCCCGTGGCTGCACTGACACAATTAAACCTTCCAATGGCAAGTGGGTTCCAGCCTGGTGTCCCAGGTGCCTCATCTGGTGGTTGGAGCATATTTCAACGGCTGTGTTCTCACAAGTCACTTAATATTTCATTCTAAAACAGCTTTTAATGCTTATGGCTTTAAACAGCCTCGTGGAGAGCTCTAACATAAACCACCACCAACACATGGGTTTTTCAGTCTTTGCAATTCCTGCACAGCTTTAGGCTTGAAGGAGAGGAGGGGTGTAATTATATAAGAGGCTGAGCCATACCTTAAGCACAGATAATTCCTGCACGAAATCCAGCATTCTGAGCAGCAGGGTGAGTTTATCAGGCAGAGAATCCTTACCCTCGTTAGAATTTGCCTATATGTAAACCCAACAAGTTGAGATCCTTTATAATCCCCTGGAAATCAGAACAGAGATCAGGCAAAAAGAGAACCTCCCTACCTCATCCCCTACACAATATCCATTGCCATCAGGTGCTGTGGAATTGCTTCTTCAAACAAAGATCCCAGATCAGCTGGGTGGAGAATGGAGTCCGTGGGGAAGTGCTGCTCTGCACTCTGGCTTCTTTTCTGGGAGCACAGAAGGCACTGATCCCGTGCAGAACAGCAGTGTGCTCTCCAGGGAAAAAAACAGCGAGCTTTGCATCTGGAAAGAAATTAATACAACACCTCCCAGCCTGATGGGGATTAATAAAAAACTCTGAGCCATCACTGCTCCTTGAGATGAGCTGAAACACAGGCAGCAATCCCCTTGCAGACTCTGAATTTCAGGAGCGAAGTCAGGCGCGCACGCTCCGCACACGTCGGAGGCTGCATTTACAGCAGCAGTCTTGGGAGCACAATGACCCATTTCAAATCATGGCATTCTCACAGTCTTCCACTGTTGGCTTAACTCTGCCTTCACTGGCATCACCAGGAGGTGGCCATCAGCTTCTGGGGAACTTCTGTGCCACATTCCGTGGGCTGTCCTGGAACTGCCAGCTCCTGCTGAACGGTGGAGTCAACCCAAAACTGGAGGTAGTCAGAAATACTTGCACATTATTTCTGGAATAAAGGGATGCACAATAGGACTTTACCTGTCAGCATCCCTCTGGCTTATCAACGCAACCTGCTGGACACCGTTTCTCTATGACTCCTGCAAGGCACAGCATACTTGGCAAAAAGGCTACGGCATCCTGAAAGCAGCAAAGCTAAGGCTCCTGACAAGCAGAGTCCCACCTGCAGTTTTCTGAAGCAAACCCACTGCAAAGCCCTTGTGCCACTGCTTGATCCCCTCACAAGTATCTCCTGCCAGAAGACAAGATACTGGCACTTGCTGGACCACCAGCTCGACAAAAGCTGTGCACTGACAAGTTGGGAAAGGTATTTTTAAGCTAAAAATACCATCCTTCTTTTTGCAGCTCTTGCTGCCACATCTATTGTTGCCATGAAGGAAAAGAGAAAAACAACTCAGCAAGTACAGCTATTTATCTGTCCAAAAAGGGCAATTAAGCTCCACTCGAGCATTGCCTGATATCCTTGCTTTGCACAAATGGCATTTTTGCCATTCTCAGTTTCCCATCTGCATTTTCCCAAATGCAGCCTCACACCCACTGCATGTGCACACACAGCTCTGGAAGGGGACAAGTGTTGTGGATCCTTGATAAAAATCTTACAGCCAGGCCAGGTAGGATATTTCACATGGCATCTCCCTTTCCTTTTCATCCTTAAGGAATCAAATCCTCATCCTGATAGGATTCATCACAGAGCAGTTATGTCTTACAACCATACACGGTTTTGCTCACAAAAGTAAACATCTTTTACCAAATCTTATTGAAGTCCAGCTGAATTTAATTCTGAAAGCAGGCAGAAAGGCAGGAAAGTGCCTCCTGAAGGTGTCCTCAACCCACTGGTGATTTGGCAAGCCCATCTCTTGGACTCTGATATCAGCCAGCTTAGAGAACTCCCAGCCCTTGTTTCCAAGTGCTCCGTGTAGGTGAGAAGTGGGGCTAGACCAGGCTCCACTGCAGGAGAAGATGGGCACTGCAGGGTGTCTCTGTGGGTGCCCTTTTGTCACACAGGTGCCCTTTGATGCCTGGGTGCCCTCCCACAGCTGCCAGGCCAGTGACTCCTCGTGACCCTGGGTGCTCCTGGCCCATCACAGCTGTGACACACAGTCCATGCTGGGCTTGGGCTCAGGCTCCCTCCTTGCTTTGGAAGAGCAGCACACTTGTGTGTGAGCAGCTGATGGGCTTTAAATCACAGCTCTGCCCTTTCCATCTCACAAACTCAGCTTCTGAGGCTGTTCAGAAGAGCCCTGCTGTGAAGTGGCACAAACTCACTTATCACTCTGGGATAGCTCCAGTCAAGTTACTGTGTCTGTGCCCCTGTGCCCATGAGCCAGCCCAGACACTCAGAAGCAGAATTCAGCTCCTTGCTGACCCCTCCACCCCAGCCCTCAGCACCTCTGAAATCCTCCTGGATGTTTAACATCCCAGAAAGAGACATCTGCCATTTCTTTTAACAATTCCTCTTTATTTCCTCCTCCTGCCCCTGCAAACAACAGCAATTTCCACGTGAAATCAATGAACAGGGCATCCTCCATTCACACCTCCATCCTAAGCCTCTCAACTAGGTCTGGCCAGAAAAGGCTAGGAAGTTTTGTGAAAAATTCCATGAATTCCTATGGTGTCTTTTTCTCTAGAGGCAACTCTGCTAAAGTGCTGAAGGGCCCAGCAGGTTATAGCCTCCCACAAAGAAATGGGAAAGTTGTTTTTAGGAATGTTTATATTTAAGGGATAGCATGAAGCCCCTCCAGCTCAGCCCTTTGCCTGCTCACAGCGTCAGTCTGGAGCTGGAGGAGTGCAAGGGGAGGCTGAGCCCATGTGGGGGGCACTGTGACACCTCAGCTGCTTATCTGAGTGGATCACAGAGTGATCCTTGGCTGAGCACTGTGCCAGACCCGTGACAGCCTTGGAGAGCTCTGTAAGAGGTTCTGCTTCCCTGGAACCTCTCTGAGCCAGCATCACCCCTCCCTGCCCCACACATCCATCAGTGCCTCACACCCATGGGATGTCTGCAGGACAAAATGCATCCCAAACCACAGCCACACAGTCAAGGACAGAAAAGGCACACCTTTTGTGTTAGCTTCCCTGTTCAGAAAAGAACTTGGACAGGATAAAGGTTGGACAGGAGGAACTGAGATCACATGGAGCAAAAATGACCAGAAGCTGCTCTTGCAGTTTCCAGAACTTGGGCAAGGGGCTGCATGTAGGACATCCCAGATGCAGAAGAGCTCATGAGAGTCCATAAAGGAAGGACTCACCTCACCATGGGTCCAGCTTGCTTCTGGTTCTGTGCAAGCCCCAGAGAGTGCAGCTGCAAGGTCCTACAGGACACAACAGCATCTTGGAAGCCTCTGCAAGGATATCGACCAGAACACCTGAGCTCTGCCTCAGAGAAATGCTTAAAAAAATAATTAGAGATTGTATCTCTACCCAGATGAAGGTTCTTTCCCAGAAACCTCTTCCAGGACCTTAAAAGACCAAGAAAAGCAGATACAGCATCACTCACTGCAATGTCATAGGTGGAGAGCCCGATCAGATGGACAAATACACTATGCAGGGCACGTGTTGTTCTGTGTTGTATTTGCCTGGTGAAAATGTGCCTGAAGCAGCAGAGTAATTGGATGTGCTGCATTTGAATCCATGGAGGAGCTGCTGTGGGTTAACCCCAGTGGGCAGCCAAGCATCACAGAGATGCTGGCTCACTCCTTCCCACCCCCAGTGGGATGAGCTAAGAGAAAAGGAAGAATAAAAGCAAGAAAATTGGGGGTCAGGATAAAAATAACAATAGTAACAACAGTTTTGTAAGTGAAGGATGAGTAGAAAAGAAGAAAACAAAACAAAAAAGTGATGCAAAGGCAATCAGTCATCCCCTTCCATGAGTACAGGATGCCCAGCCAGCTCCCAAGCAGATGGTTAACCCATTCACTGCCAAGCAGGATGCTGAATGGTGTGGAGTACCTCTGTGGTCAGGTCATCTGCATGGCCCCAGATCTACTCTAACAAAAGTTAAGAATCTTACAGTGTTATTGGTGCTGTTTTGATCAAAAAACTGAAACATGGCAATTGTGAGCCACTGTGAAGAAAATTAACTTTATCCTTTCCAGGAGCAGACCACGAGACATCCAAGGCTCTGTTCAGGGAAGGTGCTGGTGTTCCCATCCAGCACTGTGGGCTGTGCTCCCCCCAGGCAGGCTCTGCTGGCACTGACACCCTGGCTGTCTGTGCTTTGGGTGGCCAGGGGACAGCAACAGAGCAGGGCCACCTCTGCCAGCCCTGATCCTCATGCTCCAGGGAGAGGGATGGGCAGGGAAAAGCATCTGCTGTTGTCTCTGCCCGTGGGAGAAGGGAAAGGGGGAGCTCAGGCAGCCGTGAGAACAGCGACATTCTCTCCCTGGGTAGGAACCAGGTGATGTCAGCACAGAAAACAAACTGCACAGGGAATTCCTCCAGGATGTGTGGGGAAGGAGGTGGAGAGGGGAGTCCCTGGTGATTCCCAGAAATAATTCAGGATGAAAAAGCCTGAATTGACAGCACCAGCTACTCAGGCAGGTAAGATCAGCCTGCATGGATTCCAGGCAGCCCTCTGTTCACCAGGAGTGGGGGTGGACAAACCTGTGCTTTGCTCCAGGCTGCCTTAGGATCAGGGCAGTGCAGAGAGCACTTTCTTTGCATAACTGCTGTAATCCAGAGACAGAAGAGCCCGGGGGAATGATTCTGACTTTGCAGCAGGGAAGAAGCAGCAGCAAATCCACGTTATGATTATTTTTGTCTTCCCAACATGCTGCCTCTTGTGCAGGTGTGAGGAGCACAAGAGGAGCCGTCTCCAGGCTCTGATTCCCTCCCTTTTCTCACAGACACTCCATGTTTTTGGCTCCTCCAGGCTGAAGGAAGGCCTCCCACCCTTCACCATTGTCTTTTGGGGTCTGCCAGTTCACCTCTGCCTTGTTCACTATGGCTCAGCCAAGGCCACAGCTGGCCCAGGGTGATGCCACCAGGTGCCACCTCTGCCTTGTTCACTATGGCTCAGCCAAGGCCACAGCTGGCCCAGGGTGATGCCACCGAGTGCCACCTCTGCCCAGAGTGATGGAGAGCTCAGCACCACGGAGCTCTTGTGATCTGCTCACACAGCCAGGGCTCTCTCCAAATTACTGCTTCCCAACCAGCGCCTTCTCATTACATAATTCTGCCTCTAATTGCTGTTGCCCAAAGGTATGAGCTGTGTTTCTTGCGGACTATTACCAAAATCCTCCTTTCCTGCTCGCTGTCAAACCCCTCCCTGCCGACGTTTATTCCCTGTTTGCATCCCACCTTTGGAGAGCCCAGCGTGGGGCTTTTCCCTGCCTGTCCCCGTTACCACCACCCCGTTCCACAGCCGGGGCAGTGCCCATTCTGCCCGGGCAGCTCTCCCCTCTGTCCTGCTCTGCACGGCAGCTCCTCCCTCCGTCAAAGCCTTCCCACATTTTGTGAGCTATTCCAGCTAATTGGTGCTCCAGTCTCCAGCACGGTCTGCGCCGCACCACAGCGAAGGGTTATCCGCTGTCTTCCCCAGTCCACTAATTGTGTAATTATGCAGAAATGGCCTGTCTGGTACAATCTACTTCTCATAGTCCCCTGTGGTGCTTGTTGCTTACAATGCTCATTATTCCTCTAAGTATTTGCAGACCTTCACCCTCCATCATATTTCCACAAATTGCAGTTCTATTAACAAGGGAACAATTCCTGAAGTCCTTGCAAATACTGTATTCATTTTCTCAACTGCTCCCTCCTTTCTGGCCAGGAGCAGATCGAGCTGTGTCTCCGGGCTGGCTCAGGTCAGGGAAGGTGCCTTTGCTCCGGAGCCTCTCCCTGCCTTGTGCCCATCCCAGGCTCAGGGGACAGGGCTGTGGGGACCCCAGGAGGGGAGCAGAGGGCAGGGAGCTGTCCCAGGGTGGTGTCTGGGGGTCACACACCTCACCCTGAGCCATGGGGACGTGCTGGCTCTGCGCTGCTCAGCCCATCCCGCAAGGAGACAGGCGGGCTCTGTGCTCATCCCGGATCTCTGCCGGGTGCCAGGCTCAGCTGTCTGAGCAATTACACACCAGCTACAGCCTGTGCTTCAGGCTCAGCTTCCTGCCACAGGCATGCCATGGCTCTGCACTCAGAGCAGCCCCCTCCAGAGAGAAGGAGCCTGTGCCCTGGGTGCCCCCAGCACGCCCTGCATGGCATGGGGAGTGACATCCACACAGCCATGGAACATTCTGGGTTGGAGAGGGCCACAAGGATCAATAAATCCAACTCCTGGCCCTGCACAGGACTCCTCAACAATCCCACCCTATGCCTGAGTGCTGTCTGGCAGGCTTGGGGTGTGATCATTCCCTAGGGAGCCTGTTCAGTGCCCAGCCACCCTCTGGGGAAGAACTTTTCCCTGATATCTGACATAAAACTCTCCTGACACAGCTCCAGCCACGGGCCCTGTCACTGGTCACCAAAGAAAAGAGATCAGTGTCTGTTTGTCCTCTTCCCCTCACAAGGAAATTGTAGACTGCAGTGAGGTGTCCCCTCAGTCTCCTCCTTCCCAGGCTGAACACATCAAGTGCCCTCCTCAGACACCTCTCAAACAGCTCCAAACCCTTCTCCATCCTCACCACCCTCCTTTGGACACTCTCCAAAGTTGGGTCCCAGAAGCCTGGGATTTTTGAGCTTTCTGTGCTTTCTGGCACTGACCCCCAGGAGAACACTGCTTCTGACCTAAGGCCTTGGAGAAGGCTCCAAATTTGAGTGATGGAGTTAAAATCACAAGTGTGTAGTTAAAATAAAAGTATGATGAAGGGCTTTAAATTTGAAATGTTTATAATATAGTAATAGTTATGGGACAAGATGGAGAATTTTGGGTGTTGTCTCTTTCTAGAATGTTCTTCTTATTTCTTCTCCATGGTTTCAGGTAGCAGTTTTTGGTTAGTGCTGCACTGAGGGTCACAGGAGTTTGGTTATTGGGTCAAAAGTATAAATAATATAGGTGTTAGTTCTCTAATGGGCTGTTTAGCTTTAAGAAACCTTGTAACTAAGTTCACCTCCATTTTGCTCACTTTTAGCTAGTAGTGTTGCTAAACTCTCCGTACTTTAAATAAAATGTAATAAACAGCCAAGCACAAACACCAGAAAATTCTTCTCTTTCATGTTTTTAATCCTAACTCTGAGTAAAAACAAAAAAAACTGCAAACAAGCCACTAATTAAGTGGTGATAATACCACCTTTACATCCAAGAGTTTAATATCTTCCTTACATTGCAGTGACCAGGGTCAGCACCAGACCTCCCCAGTCTGGAGCTAGAGAAAGGCTAATGGGTCACAAACGTGGCCAGATGGTTCAAGGTGGCACAGCTGATGTGAGGGACATGGCATTTGGGGCCATTTGGGGAGGTTCTGGAGCCACCACAAAGGTCCCTGGGGTTGTGGCTCCTCCAGGGCTGTGCTGGAGGTGGGTGAAGGCTGTGGAAGGACAGGCCAGTCTGGTGTGAGTCAGAAACAGGGCTGGAGGCAGCTTTGCCCAAGGCACATGGCGGGAGATCTCCCTGGCCTGAGAAGTGGTATTTCAGGGAATTTCCCTGTCTGCAGACAGGAGCAATTAGAGGGACACCAGGGCAGCCACCATATGACTTCTTAAAAACTCAGAGCCTTGCTTTGTGTCAGCAGCACCACGGGAAGGGGGGAGAGCCCCAGAGCCAGCAGCTGTTTTCTGGATGGGGCTAGAAACAGCACTGCTGAGCAGCAGCACTCTGTGCCAGCATATCCCTAAAATACCTCATCCCTCAAAGGAAAACGTGAGATCCCCAAAGGCCTGAAAGAATACACTGGAGTTTACTGCAAAGCTGGATGCTATGGGCAGCCTGGCTAATGGTGATATCCACAGGAAGCTTATGTCAGGCTTAATTTCCATTTTGAATTTCCAGTACAGCTTTTGGCTGGTTTGACTTAGGCCACAGACAAAGTGCAATAAGAACTGTTACAACTGTTGATCATGGTAATAGACCAAATGTGTTATTTAGCTTCACATGGGTTTATCTTTGGTGTATTCCACAAGAGAATTTAAATGTCCCCATAAAATCTAATTCTAACCATCTTTCTCTAGATGTTTCTGAAGAGGGTTCTCCCACGAGAGGCCTGGTGCTCTCTGCTTTCATTAAGTCTAGACATTTCATAAAGCAGTCTCCTCTTTTAGTATTCTGTCTTCTTCATTGGAAGCCAAGAGTTGATAATACTTTGCAGAAAGGGAAGAGGAGAATACACCCAGAAACACCCGACTTTGACACCATTTGGTCAGCTCAGCTGTAGATCTCAGCAGAGAGTTAATGGAGGAGAATGAGTATGCTGCTCAGTCAGACAGGACTCCTTCATCCTCCTTTAATGACAGAACAGCTGCTTTTGTAACTACCCCCTGCAGATATTAAAGCTGAGAAAAATCCTTCTCAGAGCAAACCACAAAAAGAAAGGAGCTTTCTTCTGGAATGCTGTGTCAATTAACTTCTCAGGACTCATCTGAAGGCAGACCTACCTTGGGGGTCTCAGTCCAGGAGACCATTCACAGATACACCTGGCCGAATTATGCAATGCAAATAAATACACTGAAGAGCTAGGTATTCCTTCCTGTTTGTGAAATTTTTCTTAGCTGATCTTACCAGCTAAAGATTACAAATACATTTATAAACATCTGCTGAAGAGTTTACAGGAGGAAAGGTCAGGCTCTGACGCAGGCCATGCGTTGTGTCCACACGGCAATCCCAGATGTGATGGCCACGGTCACGCACATGTGGCTGCAGGTTTGGGGCTGGCCAGCACAGCACAGGTGAGGCCACTGGTGAGGAGAGGGAAACCTGAGCACACAGTGTGTGTCTGCTCTTGCACTCCCACCAGGAGACTCACACCAGCTCCCTGCAGCTAGTATTTTTATATAGGTATAAACTTGCATTATATAATGGAGCGCTTTGGCATCCCTCCTGCTCCAGGTGCCCGTGTGCTGGGCAAGGCAAGGTCACAAGTCCCAGCAGTTCCCTAAGCACCAAACAGCCCCGTTAATGACAGCCTACAAACCTGGCAAAGGCAAAATTTGAAATTGTAGGAGGCACCAAAAAGCCTGGCCAACCTCATTCAGCCCTTGCTAACAAGCTAGCTTTGATAGCACTGACGAAAAATAAGCTGGTTGATGAGTCTGTCCCATCTCCAGTGGCCTCAGTCAGCCCCAAGGGAAGTTTCATGATGCAGCCCTTTGCAGGACACCTCCTTGAGCATAAATAAAATTGAAGGAAGCAGGAGGGAGACCTAGGGAGAAGACCAGGGTCTCAAGTGAAAGCCTATGATGCACCAAATATGTGATTCAAGTGCTCATGTAGTGAAAAAATGTTGCAAAAGGACTAGTGATGAAATAGACAAGCACACTAGGGATTCAGAGGGTTCAGGGCAGTGTTTGCACCTTTCTGTGGTGTTAAACACCCACTATCCTGATGAAAGAGGCTCTGTTTCATCTCAGATATTTCTATTAACTCAGGTGAGTGGATACAGAAATTAGTACTCTCCTCTATAAAACACACAAGCACAAATGGCAGAATTTCTGGTAAAACAACAGATTTGATCCCACACCTTTCCCTATTTGTGGGGAGAAAATTCTCTGCTTTCCCCTCTCCACCATTCCCAGTCAGAGTCTCTGTTCTAGAACTCTGAAATTCTTTGGTCTAACACCATAGAGTGATTTTTCTGCCTCTTGTGCCATAACAAAACAGTAACGACCTTCTCTGGCCATCATTCAACCCTGGACAATTTGGTCCATGAGCGGTGGAGATGCCTGTCCCATCTGCCTCTGTTTAGAGCATGGCCAGGATGTTTTGTTTCTCTCCTCGGCTAAGGCATAAAACTTGGAGAGATCCCACCACCCAGCCTGTCCTCTGAGCTCCCCAAAGGTACTCTAGCAGTTTAAAGGCAAATTCAGTGCAGATTACTAAGATGGCAATGTAAATAACCCATCCTGCTCTGAGGCATCCATGTAGCACAGAGAAACACAGACTCCCATGTGTCCCCTCAGTGTCCCAAGCCATGAGTGAGATTCCCACAGCTCAGAGGCACAGGGTGACAGGACACAGCTCAGAGCAGCCTCTGTCCCTCTTGGCTCTTTCAGTCAAATGGAACAGGGCAGAGATGGAGCCAGACAGACCATTTCCTGCTCCCTGCACCTCCCAGCCCTTTGGTGTTCCTCCAATCCATCTCCCTCTGGTCACCAGCCCTTCCTGCCTCTCATGTCCTTGTCCCAGCACCTGGGACAGGCCACTGGGCACAGACCTCAGAGCCCCCTCACAACATCTGCCACATCCAGGACTTCCTGTCTGAATTCTTCTCGTGGGATGTCTTGTGCACCAGCCACTCCCCACCTTGAGTCACAACAGCCAGTGCCACATAAAGCCATCAGACACAGCCTGGCAGCTGGGAACCAGGAGGGAAGTCAAAGGAGGATGGGTGTCCTCAGGAGCATTGAGCTCTGAGTCATCCCAGACAGCCAAGGTGATGCAAAGTCCATGCTGGACACACCAAAGGGCAGCTGAACCCACCTCAGAGTCACATCATCCTCCAGACACACTTGTCCCTTCCTGTAGGAAGGGGCTAGGACACAGCCTGCTTGGATGAAGTGAAATGAAGTCCCCAGCCATGGTCTCTGTGACACAAGGAGGGTTGAGAGCAGGGTTCTCTACTCGTGACATTTTGCAGGCAGTGCTTGCCCAGCTTTTTATCAAAGCAATCCATTTCACAGTCCAGGGAAAGGGAAACGAGGCAACACCAGGAGAAAAAAATCACAAAGATGATGTTCTCCCACACAAAGTTCAGCAGGTGAAGGGCCAGGAAGGGCAGGAGAACTCCTTGGAAGGCACAAGGAGCACAAGCCATGTAGCACTTATGATTCCTGGCCCAAGCAGAATAACTGGAAGGGACAGAAGGAAAAACAGGGACTTTTGGGATGGGAAAAACTCGGGTATTGGGTGGAAGACAGTGGGGAAGAGGTTAAAATCACACACATTAGCCTAGATGGAAGATTTATGCACAGATCTGAATTTGCCTACAGCCCAGTTTCAGTGTTTTCAAAAGTGGAAGCCAATTCTGAGTGCCCACACCCAGGCAACTGGTGCCCTTCCACCACTGCTGTGTTAGACCACTTGTTCCAGTGAAGATCCCAGCTGAGGCTGTTCAGGGTAACTGTGAAGGATAAAGGGGCTTGGGTTTAAAAGCATGTCTGCCTGTTGCCCTTCTCCAACCCCCAGGAAGAAAAGCCCTTTGAAAAAAGTGGCAGGGATATTTTTTCCACTCTTTAATTGCTTGCCTTACCCTTCTCTGGGAACTGGCAGACCCTCACCCATCTAGAAATATCAGCTGCTTGCCAGCTCTCAGGGTGCTGCTTGTTAGGTCCTTTTTATGGAGTCAGGCTGGATGGTGGGACACACAGTGCGATTTGTTGGTTGGGGGATTTTTGTACCTCCTAGCTGGCATTCTTGCCTTCCTGGACAAAGGCAGTACCAGGTCAACCTCATGCTGAGAAGACACACTGCTCAGTGGCTCACCTCTGCTGAAGACCTGGTAATGACTTCCGAACATTCCCCGGCTCCAAAGGTCAGGCATAAATCAATGACTAAATCCCAGGGTGCATTGTTCCTCTAGCTGCTCGCTGGGGAATTGTCCATGTTCGATTCCTGTTGCAGATAGCCCAGAAAGCCAGAATTCATCAATGAGCAGCTCAGCTGCTCAGGAGCCCACTGGGAAAACATTTCTAGAGCTCCACAAATGAAAACCACTTCTCCCGGGCTCTTATTCTGCTCGCTGCACTTTCTACCCCATATGTCAACTTGTCACAGTTCTCACTTGCCAGCAGCTGCCTGACCCTGCTTAGGTGGTGGCAGGAGTAAAGTGGAAGAAGCATGGAGCCAAGGGTTTAAATGAGCAGAGATGTTCTTGGCAGACTCGGGCAGAGAACACAAGACTGGCAGCCTTCAGGCTAGAGAGCTGTGCGCTGCACCAAGGTCCCAGCTGAGCTCCACAGACAGAACAACCAAATCTGTGCCCTGGAGGAACTGCATGAACAACAAACTCACCAGCATGGAGTGGCTCAGCTTCACCTGAGCAACCCAGCTGTGGTACTCACTGACTGCAGCTCCTTGTGCCATCCTGACATCCCTGTGCCAGCTGCCATCCCTGCTCCAGGACACTCCGCAGTGTCACAGACCTCTGCTCTGCGTGCAGAGCTCCCAGGCTGGGCTGGGCTGTGTGTGTGTGTCCCACCCCAGCCCAGGCACTGCAGCATGAGAAGGAGCCTCGGCTGTAGCCCAGAGACATCTGAGCTCAGTAGCAGCATCTGACGACAGATGTGTGTCTTGCAACATCGCTACTGAAGTGTCTTTTCCTTTCAAAGTAGGAATCATTTTCCTTCACGTAATAGTGCAGGCAAATATAATCCTATTAACAGGGCTATTAAACTAAACAATACTTGGCACGCCATGACCTAAAGAAACAATCCACCAGTACCGGCAGCTTGTAAACAGCCCAGTCCCTGAGGCAAAATGGGCATTTCCTATGCCCCAGTGCCCTCCTGGCCAGCACCCTCCCACCCTGCTGCTGCACCAAGCTCTGCAGGACACCCAGTCCTCAAGTGTGTGGGAGGGCACTGAAGTAAAAAGCTGCTGTCTGCATAAAAACTGTCTTTCCTGAGACGAGTGGGCCTCTTTCCATCCCACTATCCCAGCCTCTAAATCAAATTTACTCCCTAACCCAATTAGCATTCACTCAAGTTTACACCAAGACAAGGCTTGGATCTTTGTTGGCATCTCTGCAGTGGCTCTCATCTCTTGGGTTTAGAGCTCGCTGGCTCCTCCACATATCTGAATTCCCAATCCACCCATGCCTGAATTGAAAGACTAGGCTCACATCTCTTTTCAGTAGGCCTGTCAATTAAAGTTCTGCCTTCTGCCCTGGTCTCTTGACTGAAGCAGTTCTAATTCTTGCCCCACTCCTCCACAAATGCACCTGGCCCTTCTCTGCCATTGCTTGCAGCTGTGGCAGAGTATGACAGCACTGCCTTGGGAAGAGGTGAATGCTAGGATGCACAGGTACTCCTGTGCAGCCCTGGGCACTGCCTTCCTCTCTGTAACCCTGGGAATAGCTGTCACTTCCATGGTGCTGCAGCAGCAGAAGAGCAAGGAGAAGAGTTTGGGCTGGGGAGCCATTTGTGGTGGCAGAAAGTCTTTTAGCAACATGAAATGATGTTTACCCCATGGGGTACTAAACTGTGATCAGCAAAGGAGGAACATAGAGACTAAACACCATGTTGATGACCAAATACTGTCTCCTGATTGCACCTCAGAGCTACCCTACACAACAGGAACTCTACAATCTGTGTGCTGTGTAAAGCACTTGTCTCTGGCCTCCCAGCCCTGCTGGGCTCCCCAGTGTTCCACAGAGAACAGACACTCTTGCCTGTCTAAGCACTGCTGGTTCCCTTCCCTTGCAGTGAGCTCACAACAAAACCAGAGCCATCACCTTTCTCTGCCCCTCTGCCCACATTTATCCCTGCCTTTGCAGCTGCAGGTGAGCCCAGAGTGTGCTGCCCCGGGGTGCAGAGGCATCCTCTCATCCAGTGCACCCCTCACACTGTGCATCCCTCAGCCCCTTGCTGAGCAGCTGTTCTGTCCGTGGGATGAGATCCACTGCAGACCATGTGCAGAGATCTCTCTGGCAGAGATCATCCACCAGAAGGGCAAGAGATGTTTTCTCATCATCCCAAGCACTTCTGCCAGTTCCAAGATGAGAAGAGGAGGTGTTTGTCCAAGTGACATCCTTGGCTAAATTATGTGTTGGAGCTGGGGTTTCCAAAGAGATGCATCCTCCTACCACTCTGCTCTGGGAGATCTGCTCCAGGCCCACCAGCACAGGGAAATTGGATTCCTCTAGAAGCAGGAGAAAGACCACCCAAAGCCCACTTGGTACTTTTCAATACTTTTGTTATTGTACATTACCTTAGAAACCTTTGCAAAACCAGTAATGGCCACAAACCCAAACCCATTTCCAGTGAACAGCGTGAATCCCTAAAGAGTCCCAGTAAGAAAACCTTGGACTTGCCATATGAGTGGCACAGTGAAAATTGCTCCTTGTGTCTTGACTCTTGCACAGCCCAGCTACTTCATATTTTCTCCCTGCCAATTTGGCTTTCCTTGTTGTTTTGTTTTATGGGTAAGATTTTGATCATTGCTGGTTTATATCTCCCTCATCTTCTTTTATGAGGAAAATGTATTGGAAATTCCCCCTCACACAAAACAAAGGGAAGCAGTGACAAATGGATCTCAAAGGATGAGCTGATCAGCTGCTTTCTCAGGGCTTTCATCTGGCCAGAGGCTGAGATAAGGCTGAGACGAGCAGCCCAGCACTAAAACACGCCACAGCATCTGATAGGATGAAGACCTACAAATCTGCTCCTATCAGAAAGTACAATCAAATTACAGGAATTCACTCAGGTAAACAAATAATCCCAAAATGTGTCCAGATATGCACAGGGTGATTCAATCCAACAATAAATAGACCAGACACAGCTCCAGCCACTTAAACTGACCACAGCACTTTTCACTGCCCACCCACCCCCCTCCAGAATTCCTGGAATAACAGACATTCTGCGTTGTTCAAACAAGCAATATTTATTTTATTCTTACGTAAAATTGTACAGGTTCTGCAGATATAAACATGGGTAAACATTGCCTCCTGTCCCCAGTGCTGCAGTGCACAGCAGAGCCTCAGGGAGAGGAGGGCCAGAGGCACTGCACTCACCTCCCAGTTCTGCCAGACCTTCCCAAACAACTTTGCAGTGGCCAACCATTTTGGGATTTGGTCTCCATCAGAACAAGCACCCAAAGCCAATGTCACTTTAACACATGTCAACACAACCCAGTTTTCAAAGGTGTTGAGCTACAGTAGCTGTAACCAGCATTCCCAGCCTTCAGCAGCCAGGCCACTTCAATTTGTGTAGATAAATATTTTAAAATATTGACAACAAACATTCTGTGTTTAGTCACTGGGAAAGAGAACAAGACAGTTTTCCAAGCTGAAAGGCTGAGTTAGACTCTTGGTGACAGCAAACAGAGGACAGAAAGAAGCACAGAGCATTACAAAACCAAGACAGCAAGTGCATATGCTGGCTTCAAGAGGCTGATTTATTTGTCTTTTAGCAAAAGCATTCAGAAACTTACATCTTTGCCTCTTCACAGATGGTGCTAAGCCAGATTGTCCTGCTGGAACCATTACTGACAGTATCACTGAATCATCTCCATTAATCCCTATGAGGAGACAGAGGTAATTCTGGAAGGCTGGTGCAGGGCAAAGCCCAGAGGGACTCATTTTGTACTTTATAAACACTTTTGGAAAGCTGAGTTCCTGCTTTGAGCCCACAAAGCCGAAGATCAGCTCTGACCAAGGTTAGGAACAAACTCTACCCAGGTTTCTGCCAGGAAAATTCATGCAACTTGGTTTCACCTTTCAACCAGCACTCTGGGAATTCACTGAGGATGAGGATCTAAGCTCAATCTTTCCACAGACTCATCAACCCCAGGAGCAGGGAAAAACCATGAGAAAAAGTGCTACTTGCCAGTCACACCGTAATTCTTTGCTGCAACCGCAGCTGGAGGATGCAAAAAGAACAAGACTGCAGAACAGTCATCAGGGGAGATTATGAAATAAAGACCAATAAAGAATGCATCTAATTGCTCCCTAATGCAGGCCAACCCTATAGGAGAGTGAAGTCTTCCAAAGCATTTTCCTAGAGGTTATGCACTTACACACTTGTTCTCTGGGCATGAACTTCCTTGGGCAAAGGGTGGGAAACCCACTTCAGTTTATTTCCTAAGTCCCAGCTAAAAAGGGAGATCTTCCTGCCACCCTCTCACCACCTTCTGTGAAGCCAAGGGCTGCAGAGCCCCTGGATTGCTCAGCACTGCCAGGCAAAGGGCAGAAGCAATGTTTGAACAGCTGATTTTTGAGTGGCACTGGGAATTTGCCAGTTCCTTCCTTTGTCCTGCAGGGTTTGCAGCTCTCTGAAAACTCTGGGAATGAAGGAATCTCTGATGTTCAGAAGTCTTAAGGATTTTGTCTCCTCTGAAGCACTTTACTATCAAAGTTACTTCATTACCCAAAAAAAAAGAGACTTTCTAATGAATCTCAGATCCTACAAGTCATTGAAAAGCTCTCCCACATCAAACCCTGTGTTATGACAATGGGTAAACCAATTGCCAGGGGTAATGTTAATAATTTATTCGGGAAGAGGACATAGCAGAGGGGGTAAGATTTTGAGAGCTGCAGCCACCAAGAGCACAATAATCAAAAACCCTTTTATCTGCCCTAGGTCTATTCATACACTGGTTCATCACCTGTGCAGGTCCCAGAGCTGCACACACCCTAAAGTATCACAGGAATGAGTGGTGGATTCTCCTGGACTTCCCTCTGACTACAGCACAAGATGACTCCAGAACCTGGACTTAGGAAAGAGCTTTAAATCAGTCAATCACTGGGGTTGGAGATGGACCCTGGAAAGAGCTTGGAGAAAGAGCAGTAATTTCTGGGGAGAACTGTGCTGTTACCAGGGTACAGGTTTATTCTGGGAATATGTCAGAGCTCCAAGGGAGCTCTGATTTAAGTAGGGCTGTGTAGATCCAGTGTGTTTACAGCACACACAGATAAGGCAGGTTAAAGGACTTTTAGATTGGAAATTCTTCCCTGTGAGGGTGGTGAGGCTCTGGAACAGGGTGCCCAGAGCAGCTGTGGCTGCCCCATCTCTAGAAGTGCTCCAGGCCAGGTTGGATGAGGCTTGGAGCATCCTGGGATAGTGGAAGGTGTCCTTGCCCATGGCAGGGGTGGCATGAGGTGATCTCTAAAGTCCATATCAATCCAAACCACTCTGGGATTCTACAAAGAGCTCAGCCTGAGCTCTGGAGGGCAGGAAGGGAAGCAGGGTGTGCTGGCCTGACAGTGCAAGGGCTCTGCTGGGAGTTGTGTCCACACCCCACACTGAGTGGTGAAGGTGGACAGTCCCCAAGGGCAGGCAAAGGAAGAATTAGAAGGTCTGCCTGAGAGAGGCTATGTTTAGCACAGGACAGAAGTACAATCCCTTTTCAATCCCCATCAGCTACAGATCTAACATGGAACTTTTGATAAATCATCTCAAGCCTCAGTTACGGTGCTGCCAGCATCTTCTCTCAGTAGAGCAGCCCACAAACACCAAAAAGAAGCCCAACCACCACAGAGAAGGAATTACCAACGAACAGGAGAGTCACTCTGAGAGCAGCCAGCCAGTCAAACTCTAATTAACAAGCACCAGCAGCACTGGATGTATGCTCACACCAGGAGCCCCAGGACGTTTCAGCCTCAGCTCAAAGCACATTACCCAGGCAACTGGGGTGTGACCAAAGCCTTTCTCTAGCAGAATTTCATCTTTGCCCAGCTAAGTATGGGCTGAGTTGGCAATGCTGGCTCGAGTGGTTCCGCAGGCTGATGTCTCCAGAGCCTGAAAGGACCTGGGTGCCAGGTCCTGTTCCAGACACTCTCATTCATGTTGTGAGCTGCAGGTGTGACCCTCACAAGTCTGGGGCACATGGGGGGTTGGTTGGTTGGTTGGTTGGTTGGTTGGTTGTCTAGGGGTTGCTTTAAATTGCTTCTCTGCATCTGTGTCACTTCCCCAGGCACACAGAGGGCAGTGTGTGAGTGACACAGAGCACAGAGTGGCTGCAGCTTGGTGACCAGACCTCTCCCAGAACCCTCACTCCATCTCTCTGCTGGTTACAAGTTCTCAGCTTTCAGTAACTGAGAGTGAAACCCCAGCCCAGCCCACCACAGCAGGGCACAGCTGAAGTGTTTGAGGAATTGCTGAGCACCACAAGAGCCCAAGGGATTTGCACAGACACGAGGGTGGGCAGGCTGTGTGGAGCATGGGTTACCAGCAGTGAACAGATCCTGAGAACAGCCCCTTTCTGAGGACCTTCCTTGTGCCAGTGAGGATTTCCCACAGCTAGCAAGGCTCCCATCTGTCCTGCCATCAGGTTTGGAAACTCTCACTCAGTTCAGCAGACAACCAGGAGAGCCTTCCTTCTCTGTTCTGCAGGGAATCTTAACTTGGCTGTCCTCCCTCAGCTGGGCTGACAAACACTCCTGGTCCTATGTCTTCTCCAGCCAGATGACCTTCACTTCATGCAAAGTACAAAGCCAGGCCCAAGTTCACTCAAACTTGTCTCGTTTTCCTTTCCACTCTTTGCATGGCCAAATCCTCTGAGACACAGACTTTGCAGAGCCAGAGCTGAGCCACCCCCAAGCCCTCAGTGCATGCTGACCCTCTAGGCTTGATAGCAAAGCTGTGTTTGGGGCTTATAAAACCTGTTCTGCACCAGGTGAGGTGAGAGATGGAGAGCTGATGCAGGGCCTTAAGCTCAATAAGAGAAGTCCAACAGTAAATCCCTTAATTAAATAGCTGCTTTAATAAGATAGAATTAAAGAGAAATATTGATAAAATATAAATCTGACATCCCTTCAGATGCTGGGAGCCCTGCATTTCTACATCATCCAACAGAGCCCAGGTGGATGTTCCTACAAGGCTGCACAGCTCCTGTCCCTGGAGGAAAGCTCCTTTTTGGTCATCTGAGATACATTATCTTACAAGAAAACCTTCACCACGTGTATTGCCAAACAGAAGGGATGTTCAGTGCCACCCAGGCAGTGATCACAGGTTCCCCATGGGAGCTGCCCACGGGGAGGGGGCTGTCCTGCAGCCACAGGGATCAGTGTGGCACAGCCCAGCCCAGCTGGCCACCCCACACAACCCAGCACGGGTCACTCTGTCGTGGATCACTGACTCCACACACAGTGGATCAGGATCACTGCATTCACCCCTTGATCCACATGCAGTTTTCCTGTCCAAAGGAATGATAAGTTACAGATTATGTTAATAACACACAGGTTTCCCAAGCCCTGAGGACGAGGCACAGTAGAGCACTCATGGCATGTTCAAAACTACGACAATGTCCTCTGCAATGCTCCCAACACAAAACCCAAATGTAACCAGCCATGTGAAGCTGGGTCTGGGGCATTTCTGATGAGTGCTGCTGAGCTCATTTTATGAGGATCGTGCTGCAATTTACATGTTCTCTTGGAATTTCATTTGTCTTTGGTTGAATTTTCCATCTGCCTAAACATGCCCAGCGGGATGTGAGGATGCCCACACAATTCTTGTAACGTTACACCTGAGTGACAATACCCACAGCTCTGCTCAGCCACCTCCCATCCTGCTCCCACATGGCTGCCAGTGGACAATGGACTATTGCCTCTGCTCCCAGGTTTGTGTGGGCAGGGATGACCAGTGGCAAAGCAGCTCAGAGCCCCCAGCCCTGCTCCAGTCCAGTGGGCATCGCCCCCCCAGCTCCCCCCAGCACAGCAGAGCTCAGCTGGATCATTCCAGCTGGATGAACAAGGGCATCTGGATTAAATATCAAGAAGAAATTCTTCCCTGTGAGGGTGCTGAGGCTCTGGCACAGGTTGCCCAAAAAAGCTGTGGCTGCCCCATCCCTGGAAGTGTTCAGGGACTATTGGAAGGTGTCCCTGCCCACGGCAGGAGGATTGGCATGACACGAGCTTTAAGATCCCTCCCAACCCAACCAGCCTGTGATTATATGACTCCATGACTCTATGGTTCTCTCTCCCACTTCCAGAGCAGACACCCTTCCTGAGGGTATTTGCTTTACTCAACAGTGCTAAGTTTCAGTGAGAAAGGATGCTTGGTGTCATGTACCCAGGTTTTGATCTCATTTGTCCAGGCCTAACAATGACAAGAGCAGTTTCACAGCCCAGGATGCCCAGGCTGGACAGCCTCTCCACACTGGGAATGGTCTCTCCAAAGCAGGACACCACAGTTGCACCACTCTGTCTTAGAAGTCTTAACAAAGCCTTTTTCTTCTGGAGGAAGCCAATATCAGTCTCAGACCTGGATTATTTTGAGTTCCAACAATCCTGGGCCCTAAGAACACATAAACTGAGAGGCTTTTCCAGTGAAAAGGACAAAAAACAGTCGAATGGGTTGCATACTTGTACAGCTCACAAAGGAATGACAGCGTTAAAGCCCTGCTATCTTTTAACACCAGTACTTGATAAGGAAGAAAAAAAAAACAATTTTTAACTGATCATTCAAATATATCTGAGTCATCCTCTCCTTTGCGTAAAAGTCACTTCTAATCCTGACATCCGGGGCAGAGCTCTCTGATTCACCCACATCCCCTTTGCACCCTCCAAGCTGTGATCCCTTTGCTCCAGTCCTGCTGAAGGAGCCAAGCCACGCTTCCTTCACATTTCACCTCCTTACAAGAATTCCCCCAGAAGGGAAGCTGAGCTACTCCACACCAAAAGGCAGAAATCACCTTGGGTAACCTGGGTTGGGATCAGCCAACGGGGCTCAGGTGTTCTCACTTGGCTGTGCATGGTCAAGGCACACAAGACAAGGAGATTTCTCCTCACATTCAGCTCTGGAGCACCACCAAGGTGTGGAAACCTTGGTGCTCATCTCAGCTCCTGCTCCTTGAGGACAGAGTGAACCATCAAAGGGCACACACATGCACAAACACAGCAGGGGCTGGGTCTCACATCAGCCTCTCTTGAATCAATGGGACTTCCCAGAACATCTGCTTCCTATTGGAGCAGATCCCTTTGCTTCCATTGACAGAAGGCTAATAGCTCTCTGGTCACACTTTACCTGGAAAATGTGCCATTGGGAAGGCACTGAGGATTTTCTGCTGCCTTTTTAGGCAACTGGAAGCAAGAGGCAGCTGGTAGTGGTGAGCACAAGAGCATCTGAGAACCATTTGGACCAAAATTGCAAGCAGAGTCTCTGATGTTATCCCCCATGTTCCAGCCAAACAGAATCTAAAGGCTTCTGAGTACAATGAACACAGAGGCACCACAGGGCCCAAACCACACCATCCCAGAGACCATGGGCTTGTAGCAGAGTATTAGAGGATGGGGCTTGGCAGACAGACACGTTTGGAGTTAGTGTGGTTTTCTTGGTGCCACCATCAGAAAAAGCAGCAAGTTCAAAACCAGCACAGAGCACTGTGGACACTGGAGGTTTTCCATGGAGGCAGCAACTATAAAAAAGCCCTCCAACCCCAAGAAGGGCTGCAAAGCAAGCAGGCCTTCCCCAGTCCCAAGGGTGGCACAATCACAGATTCTGCCATCACAGAATGGGGAATTTGCAAGGGAAAACAGTGTGAAATATGGTACAGCCTCCCTGCTCAAGCAGGGCTTCAAGCAATGGCCTTCTGGCCAGAAAGCACCTCAGCTCAAAGCCTCTCTGCTGCCTTGGTGGATGCCCTTGTTGCATCCAGGGATGTGTCATGGATACCTGCTGGGACCACCTCTGCTGGAGAAGGGGAATCCTCCCAGCTGGCCACTGAGTCCAGGGCTGCAGCCATCACTCACTCCATGCCAGACTGAGTCGTTGTGACTAACAACTGCTGATGTCCAATCCATTTCTGGGAGCCATGAAAAGTGAGGATCTACTCACTGTGAGCCACGGTGGGGCAGAGCAGGACCAGCTGCCCCACAAGTGGAACCTTTTACAAGTGTAAACCTCTGTGATTTACACTGACAGACTTCTGCTCAGGTACTGACTCAGGAAACAAGCAGGTACAGGAGACAAAAGCCATCAGAGACCATTTCCCCTCTTTGGTTACAACTATTCAAACCAAATGCTTTTTATGGGGATGCTGAGCCAGCTGAGAGAAGCTTTGAGGCTCTTTGTTGATACTCAGACACTGTACAGGTAAAGTCTTCATTGCACACAGCCAGAGCACCACAAGGATCTGGTGCCATTTAATCCAGAGCCCTTCAGAGGTGCACAAAGCCATACAGGGCTGATGTGCTGCTGGAGTCCTGCCCAGGGCTGCCATACCCTGACATGCAGTTGTTCCCCCCAGCCCCTGGTGCCAGCCCAACCCCATCCCTGCCCTGCACCCTGTCCTGTGTCCCCAGCCCTGCATCCCCTGCCCTGTGCCAGGCTCCCTCCCCATGCAGCCAGCACAGCTGTGTGTGTTTAGCTCACCCAGAGTGGCACTGGGGGTGGAACAGTGACCTTTCCCATGGAACCGTATGGGAAATGAAATTCCCTCTTTCAAAACTTTGTCATGTCTCAACTAGCTGCTCTGCAAGTAATTTTTACAAAAGGAGGAGGGAGCTGTCAGCTGAGACCTGTCAGTGACCGAGAGCACAAATCACACCACCTCCCCAAGCCATGGAGACAAAAGCACTTTTTGGCACAGCGAGTGCCAGCCAGGCTGCCCGGGCTGCCTCCCCCGGGCTGGCAACAAGCGTGACAGCAGCAGGGGAGGGCTAGCAAATCAAAGGAGGGCCATTTCCACCCAGAGCAACATTCCCGTGCCTTGAAGCAAGCAGGAGCTTGTGCCTGGGAGCGCATGTCCCGTCCAGCCTGCCTGGAGAGAGGAGTGCCTGGGGCTCACACACACAGCAGCACAGTCCAAGGGATGGGTGAGCATCAGATCCTGCCCTCGGGGAGAAGCCTCCCAAAATCTGCACCTCGGGGAGGTCTGGCTCTTCGCCACCTCTGGCTGAAGCAGCGAGGCTAAAAACCTCTAAAAACCTCTTTGTCTCTATCAGCAAGGACCCCAAACACAGAATTTGAAAACTTGGATAGCAAGGACCCCCAAACACAGAATTTGTAACCTTGGATAGCAAGGACCCCCAAGCACAGAGTTTTAAACCTTGGAGTAGCAAAGCCGAGTGTTCAGCGCTGTTAGGGGACACTGGAAGACAGAAAAAACCTCAGGCACAGGAGATTTAAAAACAAAGAGAATATTACCTGCATAGGAGAGGTCTGTGAGGGGATTTCCCACATCATGTTATTTCTCAGCCTCTTGTTTCAAAAGCATGTGTTGAACAGGGTAAGAAATGTTTCTCTGCAGTGAGATAAATCCATGCTGAGAAAAATCACCACCCACAGCTTCATCTGAGCTCTAGGCTGCTCGTGGCATGCTGACACTTCCATATCTTGGAGAGATCTGCCACTTCAAAGTCACACTGACATACGAGGAGTGAAAGGCAGGAGCAGCCTCACGTTTGCACACTGCAGCTAAATAAAGCAAGTTGCCAGGATACATTTTCTGCTCTCCAGATACTGCTGAACACGGTCCAGGTGTGCAGAGACATTAGACACAGCCATTAGCACTGGGATGCACCCACTGTCATTGACACACTGAGATCTCTCTTTCCTCTCCAGGTTCCCACTTGATTTTGTCCTGCTACTTCCACCCCAGTTACCCACACACAAATCATAGAAGCAAGATCCCTTCCTAGCCCTCAAATGGCTCAGGACTGGGTTTTCCCAAACATCCAATAAAAATACATCAATGCACTCCTGTGTACTTATCCATTAAGATGCTCCTGCAGAAATTTGGGAGCTATAGAAGTTTGTACTAGACTTTTAGAGGTTGGTGGCAGAAAATTCTATTATGGTAAGAAGAGAACATGCCTTTTAGCTTAGACTTTTCCCTGTTTTACAGCTCTCTCCTCAGCACTAAGTACTTGTTTGTAGTTTTTCCCTTTTTTTCATGGGTTCTTTTGGGAGAGATTTATGAACTAAAGGAATTCATAAAGCATTAGAGACCTTCTTAAACAGGTGCCTTAAAAAGCCTTGTCAGTGCTAACTGGAGGCACCAGCAAATCCTTTTCCTTCAGGTGAGCAGCTGTGGTGACAAGGTCCTGCTCCTGCATGGCAGGATGACATCTCATGGCACTGCATCACATCTCAGCTCTGCTTGGTACAACAGCATCCTTAAATGTGGGCCCAAAACCCACCCTCAGCACCTTAGCTGAGGTCCCAGAGCCCCAAGATGTGGATCTGTGCTCCAAGGAGAGCCATGGTTACACATTTAGGCTCTTTGGATCTGTTCTAGACTTGACTGGGAATCTCCAGCAAAGGAATTGGGAAGGAAAGTTTCCAGGTGGTGGCCTGAAAGGGAGATTTGATGAAAACAACACAGGCCTTGGTGCTGGCAAAAACTAAGGAAAGAGATTATCCAAGGCTTGGATACTTAAATGTGAACAATCTAAAATTTTAAATTTGGAGAAAAATATTTTGAATTATCAAATGGGAAACAAGTTAAACATCTCCTCAAAACCTTGGCTCTCATCCACTATACAACTCACCTTGTGAAAAGTTTCTCCCCCTCCTCCTAGAAGGCTCTTTCCCAGGCCCCTTCTCCACCCAGGACTTTGATTTCTCTTCACACTGTGCAGTCAAGCTCTAAGCTTTCTCCCTTCAGTTCACTCCATTTGCTGTCCAGAAACCCGAGAAAAGTGCAGTCACATCCCTTTCTACACATCATGATCTTCCCTCTGTGCCAGCCAGTTTACTCCAGAATCTCTTCTGGCACCTCTCCTGTCTTTTCCTCTCGTGCCTTCCCTTTCTCAGGGCCCTCAGAGGTCACCCACAGGGGTGTGTGACAAGCCAATCCCATGCAGAGGAGCAGCCTGTCGTCCCACCACTCTCTGCAGCTCTTCACAGTCTCTCCACACAGTCCCTGTGCTGTGGGGTGGGGATCTGGCATGTTGAACCATCAGTGAATAATATTATTGCATCCAACGATAGGAGAAAAAATGCAATTGCATGTCACCAGCCCATATGGGTTAGGACAACTTGAGTGATCCCACCCAGTCAGAAACCTGGGCAAGTGCCTTCCTGCCAGCTTTTTCCTTCTAAGCTGGTGTAGGAAACCAAGGAGTGCTGTTCTCTTCCCTCTGTACCTCCCACAGGTACAGAGAACTCCCAAAGTGGACCAGATACCTTTTATGAGTGAAAAACCATTACAGGACAGCCAGTGGTGAACATCCTCCTCCCATCTCTGGGGGCTCATAATTAACACCTGAACTGGACTAAGGAAAAACAATCAGGAGATTTTCAAACTTGTTCACTGCAGGGTGTGAAGGTAAAGGCTGTGTGTGCCAAACCAGCAGGGGCTGCTGTCAGTGATGAGCTTTCCCCAGAGGTGACACACCCTCATCCAATCTCATCTCCAGCTTCCTGACCCCAGTTCAGCCAAAAACCTGCACCCAGTCCATGGAATTCACTAATGCAAAAGGAGCTTATAGAAATTGTTCTGGAGAGGAGCAAGGGAGAGCAGAGAGACAGAAGGTGCTGAAGGGGTTCACGGTGACACCACTGCCCAGTAAGGCCAATGACAACTCTCTACCTAATGAGGAAACTTCCTGGAGGACCAATTGCAGGGCTCATCCCAGATGAGATCTTCCTGAAGCAAGCCAGGCTCCACTGGCCCCAGTGCTCATTAACAGTTTCTTCTAGGACAAATTTCTAGGTGACTTTCTTCCCACACCCAGCACCCACACAACACACCAAAGTCAACAGAGTCACTGGAAGAGGGACTTGTGCCCAACCCTACAGAACAGCTTCTCTCAGCTGCTGGTGCACCCATTGCAGCCATCTGGGAGGTCACAGAATCCCAGAGTAGCTTGGGTTGGAAGAGATCCTAAAACTCATGCAGTCCCACCCCCCTGCCATGGGACACCTTCCACTATCCCAGGTTGTTCCAAGCTGGCCTTGGACACTTCCAGGGATGGGGCAGCCACAGCTTCTCTGGGCAGCCTGTACCAGGGCCTCCCCACCCTCACAGGGTAGAATTTCTTCCCAATCTCTAATCCAAATCAGCCCTCTGTCCTTGTGAAGCCATGCCCCTTGTGCTGTCACTCCAAGCCCTTGTGGAAAGTCTCTCTCCCATGAGACAGACCTGCAGACACGGGGAGGGGGATGCTGAGGCCAGGAACAGAGAGAATGCCATGGAGATGTTGGGTTGGACTCACAGCTGGATGACAGAGATATTAATGTGTTGACAATCCTGTCAGCCAAGAAGTGCCCCAAAATGAGATTGTCCACTCTGCCACTCCTCGGGACAGCTCCCAGCTGGGCTGTTTGCCTCAGGACTGGCCTCTGCAGTCTCCACATGCTCCATTACCCTCTCCAGCCAGGCTGTGCCTGGGGAATGGGTTTCCAGACCTGCATCCTGACCTACAGAACAACAGCATCTCTGTACAAACCACATCTGTCTGCTGAGAGCCTTCGTGGGGCTGCCAGACAGGGAACAGCCTCTCCTCAATCCTGAGGGACCTGCAGTCCCCAGAGCAGGCCATCTCCTCCCCCATGGTGTCTTCTGCTTCTTTCTGGTTCCATTCTCGTTGGGATTATCTCTTCTGACACTTTCTGCATCTTCTACCCAGTTCAGGGAGCACTTTCCAGAGCCTGGCGCTGGTATCATGCCAGGTTTGTGCAGAATGGGACTGTTTGGTGTGATCTCCCCTGGTGGAACTTCTGCCTGGGACAGTGGCACTCTTCAAATCCACTTGATCTCTTCCACCAGGAAACCTCTGATTATAAAGTACTTTACGCTAATTGCATACAAGTGAGTTATAAAAAAAAAATGCAAAATGTTCTCTATAACACAATTCAGTGTTTTCTACTTTTATAATGTATTTGATGACACCCCCCAGGGAAAACACTCCTGCATGAACAAGTAAGGACACAAGAGGAAAGCATAAGTAGGGCAATCTGGGTATAGATGATAATTACCAGCACATAAAAATATATCATAAGATACGCTTAAATAACTTCACATGAGGCGGCAGTTCTGGTCTGGCAATTCCTTTACCATGACATAATTTTTGTGCTCATAGGCCAGCTGAATGTAGCTAAAAATCTCAGGAGCACATGGAGCAAGGAGTAAATGGGGAAGAGTTTGTGTCCTCTCTGCTCTCACTCTGTCACTCCATTGAATTTGGCCCTGGAAAGCTGGGGCTATTTTTCCCTGTGCTGCTTCTTCCTGGCTAGCCAGGCCTCAGTTCCATGCCATACTGAATTCCAGATCACCAGATATTCCCTCTTCACATTTGCCTTGAAATAAGAGATTGGTCAAGGGCTGTTTGTGTGGAACACAAAATCTTCTTTTGGTCTGAGCAAAAGACTCCTGAGCTGAGCTAAAGCAGAAATCATTTACCCAGCCCCCAGGAGTACAGATTCCCCCCAGTGTAATGCCCTGGGAGCTTCTGGAACTCCTTGTGCCCTTTAGAGTGGCCTGAAGGGACACATCCCACAGTAAAACTTGTCACTGCCTCCCTTGCACTGTACCTCATGTGGTACCTGGTGAGCAGACACAGCTCAGCGTCTGAGGCAGCAGAGCCCTGAGACATCTCCCAGCTCGGCAGGACATGCACTGGGTTTTCTTTTTACCTCTGAGAACGGACTGAGACTCATCCTCTGCACAGGGGTCTGCAGAATGCCCAGAAATCTGATGGGAAGAGGAAACCTGAGCACTGTGATCTGCCTGCAATGGCCCAGGAGATGCCACCATGGCCCGGGAAGTCCTGGGGTGCAGACAAGGCTAAAGAAGCAGTGCAAGAAGATGTTGGCTGGGCAGGTGGATGTTGCAGGAGGCCCAAGGAGCAGGAAGGAACCTGAGCTCTCCTGGAGGCAGCACAGCAGGCAAGCAGATATGTGTTCTCTAAGCTGCTGCACCTGGGATATGGGGAAAAGCCAGGAGCAGAAGACAGGCCTGGAAACAGGGACTAAGGACAATCAAAGTGTTTTTCACTATTGCAGGTGCATGTGAATAAGGGTGAGCTGGTAGGGGTGAAATACAGGTGTCACCCTTCTTGTCATGTCCCTCCAACCAAAGCACATATAAACATGTTCTTCAGGCCTTTGATTCTGTTTCTGGTATGTAATGGCTGAGCTATGCTTTAGCTTGAGATAAATCCAGGCTTCCTTGCAGGACTATAAAGTGCTTAATGCCGGTCCTGCCATTTTCTGTTGAGACAACCAGATCCTCCTTTGTTCCACACAGTTAAGGTTCTCCCCTAACAAGAGACACAGGACCCAAAATCCTTCCTCACACCCACAGTGTAGGTGCCTGACCATGCTGGGGAGGAGGAGCTCTTGGGAAGGGACCAAAGCAAATGCTGAGAGCACCTTGACAAACAGCTGGAGCCATCTCACTCTGTTCTACCAGGTCGGGAGGGGATGTCTGGCAAACAAACAAGAAACCAGATCTTGAGTGCTTCAAACAACTCAAGTTTGAGTGGTTCTCCTCCTGGAATAAACAGTCAAGTGTCAGTCTTGGGAGAAAAGCAGGAAACCCCTCCTCACCTCACCAGCTCAAACAGCCCCTTGTTGGGCTCAAACCAGTCTGGATCTCTGAGCAGTTCTGTCCAAATATTCTGCTGCCCACAGCCAGTCTGAAAAGCATTTCTACCAGAGTCCCTCTGACACTGTTATCTCCCTTCTCTGCATAACACACACAGTAGAAATAGTGGTGGTTTAATCTGTACTTTCCACTCCTATTGTTCTCTAATGATCTGGTGCAATTATCCCAACTGAACTCCTCTGGCAGAGACAGAGTCATTTCTGAACTGGCTCTGTCTGTTCCCAGTGGGCTACTGGCCCCAGTTGGGAGCATTTTCTCCTGGTGGGGTGTCCTAGGAGCCACTGATCCTCTCAACAGAGCACATTCAGCAGCTCTGGGTGGGATGGGAACCACCACTGCTGCCTTGGCAGGGGAGAGCTCTCCCAAGCATTCCTAGAGCTTCACACCCTGAGATGGAGAGAAACAAGAACACCATCTTCCTTGACAGCAGATAGGAGGGAAAACAATGAAAACCCTTTCCAGGTGCCCTGCCACGGACAAGCACAGTCACGTTCAGACAGGAAACTGCTCTAGCAACCTGTTAGCCTTGGTGAGGTTCTGTGACTTTGTTTGGGTTTTCATAAGTCACTTTGCCACTCTCCTGACTGGTTTGTTTTGCCTTCTTGTGCCAGTAAGCCAGGGGAAAAAAGCCAAAACCCAAATAACAAAACCTTAGCAAAAATATGATATTTCTCCCTTGGTTTCCTTCTTTAAAGCTGCTGAAACAAGGAGGACCAACATCAACCACCACCCTGGTGTCAGTCCCTGGTTTGGAGATGAGAAGTGAAGCTGCATTCCCTGGGAGCAGACAGGTAAATGAACTGCTTAGGCAGGGTGCTGCTCAACATCTCAGAGCCAAGAGGTCAGAAGGAGGTTGATCCTTCATTTTCTATTCTGGCAAAACTCCTGTCGTTATCCAAAAGCACATGGTTATTCAGGGCCCAGGAGAGGCATTCCAGAGAGGATTCTACAACAGCTGCTCATTGAATTTCAGACTCTTCACATTGCAGCAGCCTTGTTGCACCTCCTGGAGATCCCCCCCATCCCTGGGGATACTGCTGACCCCCATCCCACCCTCCTGGGGAAGGAGCCTTCAGGCTGCAAGGACACAACTCCACAGGTCTCACCAGCACTGGGGCAGCACAGGGATGAAACATCACCACGTTCACTTCTGGGCTGCCATTCACCATGCAGGCACACCCTGCCTCTCACTCTCTGCTGCCATGTGAGGCTCGGGCACCCTGCTTTGATGGGGGGACTGAGCACACTGCAGTGTTTACAGAGATGGAGAGAGGATTAAAGTCCTTTGTGAGCAGCAGTAATCCAAACCAGAGGTGTAGGGCACACATTGTGTGTCATGGCACCCAGAGTACAGGCTGGGATATTAAAGGCAGATTAGGATAATTTCACGTGCCAGACACCAGGAGAGACCTTGCAGTCCAAACATGCTTGAACTTGCTGATAAACCTGTTGCCTTCAGTGGATAACCTCCAAAGCAGGCAAAAAAGCTGGAGCCACAAAGCAAATGCCAGGCCTGATAACAGGCATTTAATATTTATTAGTGCAGGGTTATGAGCCCCTCTCTTTCCACTTCTGGCTTCACTAAGAGCATCAGCCCTTCTGCAATCCCACCAGGAGAGAGGCCTTTCCCTGCTCAAATGGTTTGTGTCAGGCTGACACCAGACGCCTCCGTGTCTCACGGGAAGGAGCAGTTTTATGGCCAACTGCCAGAATTAGTTTATAACCTGTGGCTGGTACCAGCAATCCCTAGGTCTGACTGAAGGGAAGGTGCCCTGATCTCAGGTATGTGGTTAAGGATGTCAGGAGAACGGCATTATCACTCACACTGCTTTGGAGTAGCTCAGGGTATGGTGTTAACCCCTCCAGCTCACACTGCAAAGAGCATCAGCCCTGCAGTGTGCAGTGAGGAGCTGTGGAGATGCTGGGAAGGGGCTGTTCTGTCACTCTCCCAGCCTGGGATTTACAGCCCAGTGGTCTCTCTTCATCATAGAATCTCCTCTGCAGCTTCATCCTCCTCCCTGGCCCTGGGCAATGGTTTCTCTAGACTTCCATGGCTTGTTCCACCACAACCTTAAGAGCTAAACAAGAGTTCATCACTTGCACCTACACTAAAACACCAGTCCTCTTTTACACATTTATTGTCATCATTAGATGATCTCATACCCAGGAACTTAGTGATGTATGCAGCCAAAGGGATGCTGAAAGTAACTGGGTCCCTTAGAGGAAGAGCAGCCAATAAAAGGGCAGAAATTCTCTTTATGTGGAATCAGGTCAGGGTCAGATTCACCAGCCTGGAGTGTATGGATCTGAGGGATGGCATTCCTAGTGCTTAGCACCTTCACAGAGAACTGGATGTCACACAGAGACACAGAAAGTGATGGACTGAAAACTGCAAGAAGGGTTCAGAAGCTTTCAGTGAAGGAAAAGGAAAAGGACAGGAGTGAAATTGTCTAATGGAATAAGAGAAAATCTATTGGATCGAGTCACCTTAGCAAGCCAAATGGGCATACTTTAAATTTGCTTGGCATCCTGGAAGGAGAATGTATTAAGTGCTCATGAAATAAGAGGAAACTCAAAGCAAGTAGACAAGTTCTGCTTCCAGAGATGAATGACTTCAAAGGAAGGAAATCCTTCTGGCAAAAGCAAGGCAGTGGCACGAAGATGGACATCCCTGGGACAAGCAGCTCCATCTCCTGTGAGTCTTTTGCTGCTGAGACACACATTGGACTTCTAAACCCAGTTGCTGGCACACAAGAACTGCACGTAGAAGCATCCTGGTAGCACCAATATTCCAGCCTCCACTGTATCCAAAATGCAAATTATGAGATGTCCTGTAATCACCACTCTCTAGGATATGGTCTGGATATCCTCTCACAGTGTATCCCAGCATGGCCCAACAGATTTTCAAAGAAAAAGTACAGACAGGAAAAAGTGAAGGATTTTTATTATCTCTACTCCCTCCACATACAATAGAGCAGCCTTTCTGATCCACCACACCAGCACAGCAGCTCATGTCTTTGCTAATCCCACAGAGCTGAACATCTCTTCATTCCAGCCTCATATCCGCTGCACTGAACTAAAAACAGGAGCACCAATGCAAGGAAAAAAAAAAAAAAAAGACAAAAAAACCTCCAGTTGTCTTTATATGGGTTTCTTGGATAAAGGGTTTCACCACAGCCCTCCCATGCCAGCCAAGGTCCATGGATGTGCCACATGATCTAGACATCTTCATGTCAAGTGTCCTGCAATCCCCCCCCCTCCAGCTGGGTTAGAGGGACCTTGAGCAGTTTTCAGTGCCACAAGCCTGATGTCAGCATCCTCTTGAGCACTGAGAAGATGCATACAAGGAGCCCAAATATCCTGCAGGTCATCTGGTCAGCACAGTGGGAGGACCATGCTTTGGTGGAGTGATTGTGTCAGCTCTGCAGCAGCCACTACATTCCACAGGGTGAATCAGGAAGGGGAGAACTTTCAAGTATTCCTCATACAAACAACAGTAGGATTTAAAAAAAAATGAAGAGTTTTCTTGCTAAAAAACAGCCTGGGGATTTTGCAGGGTAGCTGCAGCAGTAGTACAACAGGTCCAGACAACAGGAAAAGGCTGATGGAGGAGTCCCACATGCCACAGAAGGAGCAGAAGGAACCTTGCATCACTTTGCCAAATGCCCTGGAGATGCCAGCTAAAAATAAACAGGAGAGCTTTATAAGTGATCAGAATTATGATTTACTAGGGGCAACAGATTGTCTGGGAGAACTCAAACTGAACTCAGGGAAGTATCAGCCTGCTCTGGAAGAACAAGGAATGCTGTTTGTTTGCTGTGAGGACACAGGCAAGGCTGCAGGGAGAACAGAAAACTCAGACCTACAGAGAGCCCCAGCAGTGCAAAGAGGCAGCTCTGGGGACAAAAGGACAATCTGGAACACACTGAGGAGCATCTGCTGGGACAGGAACACTGCAGACCCACGCTCAGCAGTGGCTCGGTGTGGAGGACTGGGGAGAACACAGCATGGAAAGCAGCATGGGTGAGGGAGCCTTCAGAGGGGCACCAGAAAAGTGAAAATGCTGATTTCAGACAGGCAAATAACCATAAGGCCTGAGCTTTGTTATGAATGTCTTGGAAGGCTGAACTACAGGAACAAAAAGCAGAAACAGATCTGCTAGTTTGGTGAAGAGCAGGGCCTTGAAGAAGCTCTCTGGCTGCCAATAATCTGAACCATGAGATCCTTGTGGAGTGCAGAAGGAGGAATCAACACCAGGCTGGATTACAACCACCAAGAGCTAAAAGCAATCTCATCAGCACAAAAGGACAAAACTGAAAGGGCAAGACACTGAGCTCTGGAGGAACAGAGAGGGTGGAAAACTGTTCTTAGTCCATCAACTGAGAGAGAGACATGACATGTCCACCTCCCAGAGCTGGAAACTCAGATCAGCTGTCTTGGATACATGAAGAATATCACAAAGACCACGGTGAGACAACAGCAACAGCTGGTGCAGCACAGTTATTTATTAGTGTCTACAAGAAGATGAGATTTAACCCTCAGACATGGCAAGAGCAGAGTAAGGAGTGCTCTTCAGTGGGAAGGGTTTCCAATGAGATGTGCATGGCACGCCTATCTCTAGGCAGGTTTCTGGGGTTTGGGCTCCAGAGAAAACCAAGTAGGCTTAGAAGGTCACAGAGAGGGCAAATGAAGTGGAAAATAGGAAGAAAATAGAAGAAAATAAAATCTGGGACTCTACACACCCATTAGATTAGCTTTCATGACCATAAGCATGAGATGTAAGCAAGGAAGGGGGAAGGAACAAACACAACTCCTTCAGACAACCCAGTGCTCTGGATAGCCAGGCAAAAGAACTTTGTAGATGAGGGAAAAAAACAATGTTTATCACTTTTTGATGTTAGTAAGACTTGTGACATTCAGTTGGTGACAGTCTCCTAGGGTACTTAAGGGAGCTTCAGTGTCCATATGATGAAAAGACATCTAGAAAAGACACGTTCAAAGAGCAGACATAAATGACTTGATGGAAGATGAATCAAGTGAGAGATCCCAGGATGAAGTTTGGGTCAATCCTAACTAGCCTTTCTCCAGATAACAGCCAGATAACAGGGAGGCAGATTGATTCACCACACAGATGATGCCAGCACAGAGGAAACTATCAGAATATCACAGGACAGGTGTTGGATTCAGACCAATCTCAAGGACTTGGGAGATGCAGTCAGGAAAAAAAAATAAGGAGAAAGAAATAAGAAATAAGAAATAAGAAATAAGAAATAAGAAATAAGAAATAAGAAATAAGAAATAAGAAATAAGAAATAAGAAATAAGAAATAAGAAAGAAATAAGTGAGTCAGGGCAGTCATGCCCATGGGCAGAGAAGGGACAGAGAAGGGTCTGGAAGGAATTGTGGGTCACAGCTTGCACAGGACCCACGGATGGACACAGGGGAAGAGGGGCAGGAGTCCCCATGGGTTTTAAATAACTCCACAGATGGAGACTCCACATCCTCTCTGGGGAAGCTGTGCCAGAGTTTGATCACTCTCACAACAGAAAAGGCTTCAATTCTGTTCAGATGGAACCTCCTGTGTGCCCATTGCCTCTGTCCTATCACTGGACACTGCTGAGAAGAGTCCAACTCCTTCCTGTTCCTTGCCTCCCATCAGGGATTTATAGCAGGGATAAGGTGCCCCTGAGCCTTTTCTCCTCCAAGCTGAACAGTCCCAGCTTTTGCCCATAAGAGAGGTGCTTCAATCTAAACACTCAGGACCAGTTTTCCTAAGAGATCTGAGCCTGAGGGTTAACCCTTGCTCCAGGCATTTCCCCTGGGGAGTTGTGATTGGTGAAGGCTGATCTTAACAAAAGCCAAGAAGGCACCAAGTACTGAGCTCTTCCACATCTGTAGCCACCTCCCTGGCCTTGTTCAGCAGCAGTCCCATACTCTGCCCTTTGCTGTTTAGGTACTCACAGAATCATTTCTGCCACCCTTCACACTCCTCACCATATTCAACTCCAGGTCTTCTTATCCCTCCAAAATCAGCCAGCAGCTCTGTACTTCTCCTAGACCATCTGCCTCTGCTTCCACCTCTTGTCTGCTTCCTTTATATGTCTAGTTCAGCTACAAACTGCTCATCCATGCAGGCCTTTGATTGATCTCAGTCCTGTGCCTTTGACTTTGCACGTTTGCTGCTTCTTCATGTCCTCACCTAGGTGAGGTGTCTTGATGAAGCTGCATTCACACAACCATGGAATATCCTGCATTGGAAGGGACCCACAAGGATCACCAAGTTCAGCTCCTGATCCTGCACAGGGCAGCCCCAACAATCACAGCAAATGCCTCAGAGTGTCACTACTCCATGTTATCTAAAACAGACCCCCAGTCCACCAGCTGGATTTTCCTGGTGTCATGTGGATATTCAGCTCTTCACCACTCTGCTTACACCAGGCAAAGGGGGAGTTTGGATTTTCCTGATGTCCTGTGGATATTCAGCTCCTCACCACTCTGCTTACACCAGGCAAAGGGGGTGTTTGTCTGTGTGAGTGGAGCAGATGGAGAAACCACAAAGGAAGTCCCGGTAGCTGAGCCTCCCCTCTCACCAAGCTCACCCATTTAAAGCCCTGCTGCACAACATGACATGTTTCAACACCTGCAGTGACAAATAGTGGCACAAACCAGGAACAACCACTTGGTCATGTTTATCCTCAAGTGTTCTTGGTCGCCTTGCAACCCACAATAGCATTCGTTAACAAGTGTTAGAACATGGTTACAAATTGCAGCGAACACAAACGCTCCGTCAGTGTTATTGCAGACTTCATTAACGATGATCCTTCGCATTTCAGCAACAGCCATTCAAGGATCTGAAAACATTTATATGCCTCTGTGAGCCAAGTGTCACGCTCCATGTGTGAGCCAGATGTTCACAACATCATTTTACAAATGAGGGAATGAAGTCCACAGGACTGACTCCAGACCCCTTTCCACCCACTGAGTAATCCACTGCCCACCAACTAGTCATAGGGGAATTGTCCAATTCAAGGCAAGGCAGGATACCATTGTGGGCTCTTTGTTTCCTTGCTTTGTCTCTTAATCCCTTGCTCCTCCTCTTGTATTTAGACCCTGGGGGGTACCTCTGATGGGCACAGAGACACAGCTCAGCCCAGCTCAGCCATGCAGTGGCACCAGGATCTGGGAACTGAGAGCTCCTGGAGATCTCCAGCAGCTGCTTGAGTCAGCCCAGGCCCCTCACAGACACAGCAAACCCAGTTAATTCACAGTAGCAGCAAAGCCAACTAAATCCCACATCCCTGCCACTCCAGCCCTCTCTCCTGCAGGGCACACAGTGCCTGCACTTGGCAGGGTCCTGTCCACCTTCAAGACTTGGCACTTCCAAGAGCCAAAAGGAGAGGCAAGAAGTCATTCCCACTCAGCAAACTGAGCTTTATGAAGTGCTTCACTCCTGCCTCTCCCCCCAGACCCCGCTGGCTGATTGGCACAGGAGATCCCCTTGCATTACAGAAATACCTATGTTTATTAAGCCAAAGGTACTGCAGCATCTCTCCTACATCCCTCCTGCCAAACCACTCCACCAGCTGAGTCTCTGCATCCTGTCACTTTTTCAAGATTTAGGAGGAAAAAAAATAATCACATGCTGCTCCCTCTAGTGACAGCCTGAGCACGTTTGAGCAGCCTGGCTGTGACTTGCAGCATCCCTTCAAGAGCTGGTTTTGGGCACAACAGGCAGCATTTTTAGAGGACCCACTCTCTGTCACCTTAGTCTTCCTCTTATGCCTCGGGCACATCTGAACCTACCTGAGCTGCTGTCTCAGAGGCTGCTGCTCTGCACACACAGGTCTCTCCAAGCTCAAGAAGCTGCTAATAGGATCTGCAGAGCTTCACCAGTCACCACTGAAAATCTAGTCTGAGCTGAGAGTGACCTCCAGGTAAAAGCCCTGCGGTCACCTGAGCGGGGTCATCACGTGTGCACTCTGCAACTGGTGTTTGTTTAGCAAATAAAAGCACATTGCAGAATTGAAAGCAGCTGTGCAGCAGAAAACTGGGCTCAAACCAGCATTCCAGCTCCAGCATGCATTCCAGGGATGGCAGAAGATTGTTACACTCAGGTCTAGTCAAAATAAGCTAGAAACAAAAATGGGTAGTACAGCTTCATGGGGGGAAAAGAGAAAATTAACTGGGCAAACAGCATTGAAGTTAGCATAATCATCACTTTTCTATTCAGTCTAGACCATCAGGTGGCACAGGTTACCCAGGGCTCCAGCTGAGCAGAGAGACTCCAACCACCTCACATCTTACAGACCCTGGTGCATAACAGTTCTGCACAGGGCTTCATGATTGTTTGCCAATGAAAAAGAACTGTAAGAGATAGCTGAGGAGGAGGGAGGTCATTTATTTCTTGAGATATTCCCCAGTTTTGGCTGGGGCAGCATTAATTTTCTTTACAGTAGCTGTTATAGGGCTGTGCTTTGGATTTGTGCTGGAAGCAGTTCTGTGCTGGGCTGGTTTAGATACTGCTGAGCAGTGCTGGCACAGTGTCCAGGCATTTCTCATCCAGTGAGCAGGCTGAGGGTGCACAGGAATTTGGGAGAGGACACAGCCAGTACAGGCAATCCCAACTGGCACAAGGAATATCCCAGACCACAGAGCACCACACTCAGCATATGAAGCAGGGTGAAGAAGAAGGAAGAGGGTGATGTTCGCAGTTACAGCATTTGTTTTCCTAAGGCACTGTCAGGTGATGGAGCCCTGCTCTCCTGGGGATGGCTGAACACTTGCCAGCAATGGGAAGCAGTGAATGAATTCCTTACTTTGCTTTGCTCACGTGTGGCTTTTGCTTTGATTACTACAGCCTTTATCTCAGCCCTCAAGTTATCACACTTTTACCTTCAATTCTCCCCCCATTCCACTGTGGGAAGTCACCAGCAGCTGTCAGTACTGAGGACCCAGATCCCTGTCTCTCCCTGTTTTTCCTGTCTCTCCCACTGCAAACAAATAACCTGCCAAGGTACCAGACTCTGCTGCCCAGGAGCTCACCCATGTGTGGAAGAGCAACGCCTGGCAGCCCCTTCCAGAGCTGTCTGGAGCACACACATGCACCTCCCTGAGCTGCCTGCACATCCTGCCAGCCCCTCTCATCAGCCCCAGGCCACGTCCTTGCAAACACCAACACGAAACATTCAACCTGCCCTGTGTGAGAAACAGTGACACGCTCACCCTCCCTTCCCACCCACACTGAGGGAGTTCTGGGTCCAGAGTGAGACAAAGAAGATCCCCTAAGGCTGGGGAGCTCCAGCCACAGCAAAGCTGTCAGGGCAGGATCCGGAATCCAGAGACAGGACATGCTGGGTGGGTGGCAGAGACAGACAGACACAGGCACTGGGACAGGCGTGGAGAGATCTGCAATCCTGGAGCTGCTCCTGGGAACTGCAGCAGAGGATGGTGAGGATATGGGATGTGTTCATTTAATGCCATTTCATTCCCAGCACTACAGATATTTAAAATACATTAATTAAAATAATCACAGTGCCACGACATCCCAGTGCCTGCTGCAGACGGGGACCTTCAGCAGAACAAGCTGCTGGGTGTCCCTGATCCTTATCCTGGGAGGAGTGGGCTGGGTGGGAAAAGGCCAGACTGGGGACTGGGCTCTGTGTGACAACCTGGCAGGGAGAGGAGGGGACAATGTGACATGGCCAGCATGTGACATGTTGACTCCCAGCCAGACAGGGCTGATGTGGCATGGACCAGCTCCCAGCTGATGCCCTGATTGCCAAAGGGATGATGAGATGGACTGACCCCAGCTCCAGTGGGGCTGGGCCCCACAACATGCACCTGCTCCCAGTAAAACACGAGGCATCAACTGATTCCCAGCAGGATACACACAGTGCCAAGGCTCTTGGGGACACCCCAGCTCCCAAACAACAGTTCTTAGCAGGGCAGAACCAGTGTGTGACATCCCACATGCCAGTAGAATGTGCAAAAGCACTGATCCTAGCAAGGCAGAACAGAGGGTGCATGGTGTCCCATCAGGACCCCCCAGCTCCCAGCAGAACAGGACCTGCCAGTGACACCCCAGCTCCCAGCAGGACACTGGGATGCAGTGACACCCAGTGCAGGACACACAGCACTCCAGACCCAGCAGGACACTGGGATGCAGTGACACCCAGCAGGAGATGAGCAGTGCAGTGGCTCCCCGTGTGGCACTCACCAGCTACCAGTGATGCCCTGGCTCTTGCACATGCCGGGCTCTGACTCCCACCGGATTTTTGAGGGCACCAATTCCACGGGAGACACGCCCTGCAGTGACTCCTGGAGTGGCCAGGTCAGCATGTGAAGCACAGCACACGTGGGAATCTCTCGTTCCTGAGATGACTGGGGTGTCACTGATGACTGTGTCACCCCAGCTCCCAGAGGACACTCAGCTCCCGGTGGGAAGGGGATGGAGTGCAGTGCTCTGTGCTCCGCTCCTGGAGAGGGCAGGGGCAGCCAGGGGACAGGGACAGCATCGCAGGGCTCCCAGTGCCACCTAGTGGGGGACAACCAGCGCTCGGGGGCCACTGGTCCCCCAGCCCCGGCTGCTGCCGGGGTGCAAACCTCCCCATCCTGGCCAGCCCTGCCTCCATCCTCATCCCCACAGATCCCTGCAGCAGCCCGGCTCGTCCTGCCAGGTCCCCTCCCACGCTCGCTCATCCCTGGAGATTGTGTAAAGCACCACCAAGGCAGGGACGGAGGAATTTACCCCAGGTACAGCTCGTTAATCACATCAAGTCCGGTCCTGTCGAGTCACTGGGTGTTCACCCTGCACAGGGTGAGCACTGGGAGCTGGTCAGGGAGCCACAGCTCAGCCGTGAGCTGCAGCCTCCAGAAACCACTGAAGCCACTCTTGTAGGAAAGTCAGAAGAGTTGCAGTGCTGGGGTGCACGCTGGTGCTTGATGCATTTTTTACCTGCAGCTTTCCCTCCTCTGTGCACACTGACTGACACAGGCAGCCATGCACATACCAAAACACATTGCACTCACATCAGCCAAAGAAAACACGAGCACAGCAAACAGCTTGTGTGGCTGCACGAGCTTTATTTTATAGGCTTTACCCCAGAAGAGGCCAGAGAGTCAGGGAGGTGGAAATAGCAGATGTGGCCATAAAGGTGTGGTACAGAGCCTGTGGAAGTTCACCCAGGGGAAGGCTAAAAGCCAGTAACAATGCAATTTAACATGGGAAAGGGGGGGCAGATTTGCAATCCTGCTGCACGTGAACCCAATCTTTCCTTCCATCTCTCCACCCAGCGGGCGGCCATCAATCTCTTAAGCCATATCTGCACTCATCTACAGCCGTTTAATCACTTAGATTTTCTTCCATTCCATCTGCATCCTCAGGCTCTTCTTTCCACACACATCCCAGCCTGAAAACAATCCCTAGGATATTAAAGAGAAAACCATGACACCTTGTGGAATAGATGGAGCCTTCTGCAGATCGAAGCACCCTCATGAACACCAGCCTTTCCAGCAGGTCTCCCAGCGTAGGACAGCCCAGCTGGTGAAAGCAGACCTAGTAAGGCCCCCAAAACTTCTCAGTTTCCAGCAGATGCCCCAGGTTCACCTACTGATCAAGCACAGTCCCTTTTTTCTCAGAGGATCAGCCACCAGATTTCTGTTGGCCTTAATCATGATTAAGCTGAGGATCTCTCCAGGGAGTTTTCCCAGGGAACTCAAATCCCTGCAAAAATTAAATCAGATGCTGGATGCTCTATTATCCACCCTGAAATCAAGGCGAAGTCCCATCATGGTGGTGATCTCAGCTAGGCAGTTCATACATGAGACAAGTCTAGAAATGGGGAGAGGAAATAAATGCACAAAGTGATAGGCACTGAGTTTAGAGAAACGGGGAGGAAGGAGCTACCAAAAACTCCTGTCATTAAAGCTATTGGTACAGGCCTGGGCAAATGAACAGGTTGGGTACATCTCTGCAAACATGAACCCAGTGCAGAGCTGAGACACCAGATGAGCAGATCAGGTACAGTCCAGAAATGCAAATGACAATCCCACAGATTTATGGGGTCACATCCTCCAGATCCCTGCTCCCTGGGGCAAAACCCCACAAGGTCCCATGGAAACACCAGCTGGTTCCCAGGTCCTTGAGCTGCTGTCTGTCCTTCTCCCATGAACTCACCTCCTCCCTCTCACACATCCCAGCTGCCAGCCTACTGCCTATTTTACAAACAGGAGGATTTGGGATTGTCCAATGAGCTGTGGTTATCCACCAGGCTTCCTCAGGACTAGTGTCCTGCAAGAGCTGCCCTCTCCTCCCAGAGCAGCACAGTCTGACAGAAAGGAGAGAGATGGGGGCAGACATCAATCTCAGAGCTCAACTCCTCCAGCTGCTCAGGACCAGGTCATTTTTGTAAGAGCACTTACATGAGAGAGTGAACAGCTTGGGGTCTGCCAAGGAGACACTTGGCGAGGTCCCCTCCAGATCACCAAGCACACACAGGGCAGTAGAAGCAGCTCCAGGCTCTGTCAAAATTTGGTGGCCAAACTGAAAAATGTGGTAGAAGATATTTTCATTTTGCAGATTTTGCCAACCTGTCAGGAGACGCTGGTGGTGATGAGCTGCAGAGAGATTTGGGCCAGCAGTGAGGGCAGGTAGGCTTGGTGCAGGTCAGGATATGTGGGGAAGAACAGAGGAGACTGGGAAGATGTGACCATAACAGGGCTTACACTGTTAGAAAGGTGTGTTTGGGGTGGGATTGCCAGGTCCTAAAAACACTCAGGGATTGTGAGACCCATCAGATGCTGAGCAGCCCAAATGGTCACAGCAATCAAGCCCTGCTGGTGCACAGCCTACCTCCAGGGCAGAGGGAATCAAGAGAAATATGTGAGGCCAGAGTGGCTTTGCAGGACCCCCAGGCCAGGTAGCCCAGCTGGCTTCCAATGCTGCAAGCTCAGCAAGGTCTGCGTTCCTTGGCAAAAGCCCAGAGGCTGGGCCACCATGCTGAATGAGACAGCTGGCATCTGCAGGGAATGCAGGGTCCCTCAGCATGATATATCACCATCTAAATCTCCCAAAAAAGGTACCAAAATTGTCCACCTGCATCTAGAGAGGTTTTAAGGGTCTTGGGGAATGAAGCAGGTGAGCCCAACATAACTCAAAAGGTGCAAGGAGTTTCCACCCCTGACAGACAGCAGATCCTTGTCCCTGCTTCAAAATAAGTTTGGGATCTCAAACTAGACACCTCCATGGACACTGAGGGCTCCTCGGACCTACATGCCCAAGCAGTCCAGGGCAATGCTCCTCAGGGAGATGAGTATAAGCTAAGAGGGGCTCAAACAACCCCCTCTGACATGTCCTGAGGCATTGCTGGGCTCCCTCTGGCTATGCCTGCACTACCCAACAGCTTTGCTCCCTCTCTTGCTCTACTTGCAATGTTTTATTCTTGCCTGTTGAATACTGAAGACCTGCTGCCAAGGTAGGTCCTGGCTCATTGCTTTCTGAGTATCAAGTCAAAGAAATCATGAAGAAAACTGCAGCTCAGCTTGAAGTGTATTTTTTCTAAGCATCAATCACTCCCTATAATTAATTAGATTCCTAAAATACACAAGAAACTAAGAAAAACAACAGCCACAAGCTAAGATGACTGCACTCCATCAAAAAAGCTTTTATCTCTATGCAATGAATAAATAACTCTGACGTAACTACACACAGCAGTTTTTCATCAGACATCTCAGTATCAAACTCCTTCCAGACCTGCTCTGACACAGCTCTCAGCAAATGTGTCGATGGAAAACCACTGGCCACATTCACAAATGGGTCTAAAATCTAGCACAGGAATCCAGGAGGAACTGTTCCCAAGACCTATCAACAGCACCTCCTCTTCCTACAGCAGTACCACCCTGCAAGGCCCAGCAACCCCTGTGCCCCACAAAAGTTTTGGTCAATAAAAAATTCTGTGGAAAGCCACACGCTGCTTTTTCAAGGACAAACAAAAGGTCAAAAGCTGAGTGGTTATTCCCCAAATCCCTCAGACATCTTGAGGTGGAAAACAAAACCCTGGGTGTTCAAATGCAGCTTTCTCGGGTGAATGGCCAACAGGGTCGGTGTGTACCCAAAACAGCACCAGCCACTGATGGACACTATTCATCTGCAGATTCCTGCTCAGCTGAAGGCAGGATCTGGGGGTTTTGTGTGCAGGGCCCTGTGAACAATTAAACAGGCTATTTCTGCCCACACAATCGGCCCTTTTCAGGGAAGGCTCTTTCATATCAGGCCCATATTGCCATTGCTTAATCAGGCTGAGATTTAAGGGAGCCCGCTGCGAGATGACACAGATTGCTCCCTCCCTCAGTGTGTGACCAGCAACCCCTGCAAACAGAGGCCCTGCTGAACACAACCTCTGAGTGCTCCTCTCCCCTGCCTGGACTGTGCCAAGGGGCTCTGTTTACCCAGCCATCCCTTCTCCCTTTATCCCTCAAAGTCCTACCTGGGTGCAGCCCAGCTGGGGAGGCAGGCAGCAGCAGAGGGAACGTGGAGCTGTTCACACATCCCTCCTGTCTCCCGTGTCAGCCCCGGAGACTGAGCCTTGTCTGGGTGTGGATGGAACCATCTGCTCCGTGTCTGGCAGCTCCAGGCAGGCAAAGGGCAGGGCTGGCTGCCATGGCCAGCCTGAGCACTGCCAGAGCAGCCAGAGCAGGGCAGAGCTGGCTGGGGGCACTGCCAGCAGGGAGGGGAGGAGAGGGAGGATGGAACCCATCCACCAGGACAGGGCTGGAACACAGCACCAGGATGAGTGCAAGCAGCTCCAGAGAGCTGAGACCTTCTGATCCAACTTCTCCAAGACCCCTGAAAGACTCAGCAGACGCCTACAAGAGGCACTGGTGAGGGATTGTTCAAAGGGTGTAAGTCTGCTAAGGCTCTGGATTTACCTCCCATCAGAGTGCTGGAGCTAAGCAGTTTGCCTTCCCACATGGACTGTGCAGGGTCCTGCAGCCTTGCCCCAGCTTGGGTTTTAAAGTTCCTGTGATGTGCAGAAATGAGGCATGTGGGTCCCAAACAACTCTGTCTCCTAAACCTTCTTCCACCACAGAGTGGAAGAGTGTCCAAGAAAACAGCACCATCCCCACCCCACACCTCAAGATATTTCCAGCCCACCTGGCAGCTTCCACCTGATCCCAGAGCCCAGGAAAATGCCTCACCCAGGTCAGAACTTGCTGTTACTCCGTGCTCAAAGCCTCCCCTGACTTGTCAGACCAAATCCTCAGGCTGTACAGATGGCTTTGCACAAACCCTACAACTGTGACTGGCAATGTTTTCACATTAACTTCTCCTGAGATACAGCTGATGCTGCACCTTGCACAGGTACCTATGCATGGGAGGCTGGACTGGAGCCCTTCAGATCCCTTTTGACACCTATTTTTCAGATTATTTCCCCACTGAACTTGAATTTAGGAGAAGTGTCTTGTCTGCTAGGAGATAGAATCCTAGAACTGTTAAGGTTGGAAAAGACCTCTAAGACCATCAAATCCAACTGCTAACCCAGCACCACCCTGTTCACCACTAAACCACATCTCCCACTGCCACATCCACATGCCTTTTCAACACTTCCACACTGCTGTTCTTGAATTCCATCCAAAATCTGCCAGCACTGTGTCCAGGGAGGTCCCTTACAACACACGCTGCCTTTCCAGGTGCCTCCAGCCCCTTGTCCCTGCAAGTCCCTGTCCCAGCTCCCTGCTCCCCTCAGTTGGACACTCCCAATCCTCCATGATCCTCTGCAACTCCCAGCACTGGTGTTTGTGTAAGAGGATACAGCTGGCTTTGAGCTGGGTTCCTCATCTTGTAGCAGCTTAAAGCCTAAGGAGCATCCATGTATCCGAGTGAAAGTGGGGATCAGGAGGGCTGCAGCTCTGCCCTGCTGTGGCAGGGCCCTCTCAGGCCTCCAGACCCTCTGTTACAATTTATTGAGCACTGTCTTTTATCAAGACATCTTCAGCATCCCTGCATGGGATATCTCTGAAGATCAAGACAAGCAAAGGCCACTTTATACAGCAGGGGAATGGGAAATCAGCTGGACATTGCAGCAAGCTCTTGAGAACACATTTGTTGCCCATCCTTGGCTTTCCCTCCCCTGGAAAACAATCCCATGGGAAATTCCTTGGAACCACACAAAGAGCAGAAAACATAGTCTTAGAAGGAAAAGCATCAGCAGCATTCCCTGAAGGTATTGATTATGATTATTAAAATATACAGATTGATGGGGTCTGCATCAGCATGACCACAGAGCAGGTAGCTGTGTGTCCTGTGTCCAGCCCTTTCCTGTGGCAAACCAAAAATCCAGCATTGGATTCTTGATGTCAGCACTGGCAAAGCAGAGCTGGGCTAAAAGTGTTGGAATGAACTGTACTGTGCACAAACCCCCGTTGAAAGAACATAAAGCCTGCTTCAATTTCCCATGCATTCATAAAACTCAAACAGTCCTTTAATGATAAAACGTATTTAAGGATGTGTAGTTTTAGCCCACCTGAAAGGCATCCTGGTGGTTTTGGTTGGCAGAACAAGAGCAGGACATGTTGGAGAGCAAACCTGGGAGATTTGTTCCCAAGGGAGTAGGGAGCACCAGGGGGTGGGATAAGAGCAAGGACAGGTGGAGCCCCCATCTTCACCCCAACTCCTGAGATGCTTGAACCAAGTGCAAAGCAACGTGTCCTTATTGCCTGGTTTTAATCCAGGAGTCCCCTCCCACCCCAAGTGGCAGTTGTGTGACAGCTGAACATCCCTTCTCAGGCAGATTATTCTTCCACAGCACCCAAGCAGGTTCGAGGTGATACAGGTCACTTCAGAAGACCATCACAGCCCACCATTAGCAACAGTCACAGCCTATTGAACCTTAATTAAGACACAGTGACACTAATCACTCAGTTGGTCCTTAATTAGGATCTGAAAAACTTTTAAGCATAGAAAAATAAACTCTTTGGCTGAGCTTGAGAGCCTGGCCTTCATTCTCTCTACCTTGGTTTCCCCTCCATGTTTTCCCAAGTCCATGGGGAAAGCCCACGTCAGGCTCAGACCAGCAAGCAAACAGGAGCTGGCAGAGCCATCATTTCCTCCCAGCCGAGCTGGCACCACGTCAGAGCTGTCACCAGGTCTCTCCTGTCCCACTTTACTGTGACTGGATGTCACTACACGGGAGTGAAGCCTTGGAGACTCTGGGACTAACGTGCGTTTTCTAGGACAGCGTGTTCCAGCTGTGAGCTCCTCAGAGCATCCTCAGCGTGATGGAGACCCAGCTCCTCCTTGGGCACAGCTTGGAGCACCCCCAAAGTCAGCCTTAGGCTCCTGCTCTGTCTTGGCCACAGCAAACCACTCCTGTTGGCAGAATTTGGTCCCTCCCTCCCAGGATGCTTTTCCTCCATCAGACCCTGTGGAAGGGAAGGGCTCTGAAGTCTTCACCATGGAGAAGCCATTCCATGAAAACCCTTCCGTGCACCTTGATCTGCCACAGCTTCCCACCCTCCTGCAGCCCTGTGAGGGCAGAGAGAAGACCCAGCCTGGGGTTTCCACAGCCTTCCCCCCAAAGGGAAGCCCAGAAGACTGTTCTGGGAGAGGCTGCTGCTCCTTCCCAGTGCCCATCATCTCCCAGGGCAGTCTTGCTGCTGCTCTTAGCTGTGATCACTTGAAAGCCAGACACCAAGACACAGCAACACCAGTAAATTAAACTGCATGGGAACAAGAGCATCTGCACTCTCAGTGTTGCAGATGCCTTGACGCTGTTTTATCTGGGCTGAAAAACCTCCTGGTCACAGTTCAAGAGCTGACAGGACTGAGAACCCTTCTCTGCAGGTAGCCCTGTTTCAGTGGTTCTGTTCCACAGCTGTGTGTTGGTGTCTGTGCCAGAGGGCACTCCCACAGCAATGCAGCTGAGCAATTTTGAGATAAGCCACAGCAAGACATGCCCAGTACCCAGTGAGACAGGAGAAGTTTTCCCCATCATCCTGAAGCATGAGGAACCCCAGCAGGCCCAGTCTGTAATAAAAATGAGAAGTGTCTGTCTGAGCAGCCCAATTCCTGCCCCAGTTTGCTTTCTCTCCAGCAAATAAATCATTAAAAAATTAGGTAGATCCAATAAAACACAGGTCAGTCCATCCCTCACTCTGTTCTCCAACAGCAGGAAAACAACAGGCAGCTGGAGCTGGCAGCTAAATGGGTATCTGAGTGCATGTCACAGCCTAAAATCCTTCCTCAGCATCTGACAGGGCCACTGACAAATTGCTCTGCCACCTTGGAGCTCTGTCAGAGGCTCTGTGCTGGACACAAATGTTTGGAGAAAGCTGCACAGGGAAGCAGAGGCCTCTCTGCACTGGGCTCAGCCAAATATTATGCCCAGCAGCATCCCAGGACTGCACTTCCTCCAAAGGAGCCTTGGCTTCATGACCTTGAGGAGAGCCACACTGGGATTCTGACTGCCTGGCTGACCCTTCTGTGGAATCAGGGGATATCATTTTCATGACCAAAATAATCGCTGGGTTCCCATGTGTTCCCCCACCACATCTCCACCCGCTTTCCTGCACCCCTCTCTCTGCTGCTTCCTCACATGTGCTGTCCCTTATTCTCTTCCTTCCTGTCCTGCCATCTCTTCCCAAAGATGCTGACTGAAGAGCAGCAGGAAGCAGAGCAGGGACATTACCCGTGTTCAGAGCAGAGCACAGGGCACCTCCAAGCACCCTGTCAGGGCTTTCACTGCAGACCCCCCTGGGGACAGCAGATTTTGCCCCTGCTGGGGCAGGTTCCTGCCCTTCCCCTCTCTATCCCTTACATGAGGAAAACTCTGCAGTGCAGCCCTGCCCAGCAGCTGAGACATGGGGCTCAGACTCTGCCCCTGCACCACAAAAGTGGGGTGCAAGTCCAGAGGACAGTCCAGCTGCATCCCAAATCCCTGCCTGCCAGCACCAAGAAGCCCTGTGATTCCTGAGTGAGAGTCCTGCCAGACACCGTGGGCAGCTCAGACACTGACAGGCTGGGAGTTCTGTGCCCTGGAAGGTGCCAGTGAGATGGGCAGAGATGGGCAGAGGGCAGCTGAGATGCTGTCAGCCTCCTGCCCACCCACCAGGTCCCTGGATCCTTTGGAGAAGCCTGCCTGTGTTTTTCCAGACGCTGCCACGTCCTGGCATTCTCGGAGCTGTGAAGCGAAACTGCTCCAACAACTCAGCCCAGCTGCTGGTGCAGAGACACAGCTGGGGATGACAGCCAGGACCTGCTGGGCCAGCAGGATGTTTTCCATAACCATTAGCAACCAGAGCAGTCAGGATCAGCACCACCTCTGCCTCCTGTCCAGGCAAGTCAAGAGGAACAGATGATGTCTGTGAGGCTCCCAGAACGGGGGATTGCAGCCTGTCCATCCCACATCCTGCCTCGTCTCATGCAGCAGAGCCAGCTGCCAGCCAGGAGGGACAATGCTGCACAGGGGAGCCTTGGGACAACACACTGTGAGCTGCCAATGGATGCTGGTACCCAAAGCAACCATTCCATGGTCTAACTGGAACCCAGCTTTAACTGGGAGAAACCTTCAGTGAGACCTGCAAACAGGCATTTTTGGGTTCTTGTAGCTAGCTCAAAACAGTGCAGAACTGAGAGATGGACAACCTAAAGCTGGGAGGTGAATTTAAAGCACACAGAAAAGATATTAAATAAATGCTGGGACATTTTCACTCATCTGCAGATGGGATGAGCTTTTCTTGTTCATTCTTAGGCTTCTTCCAGTCAACCCAAAACCTCTACAAGATAATTAAGATTCATATGCAGTCATACACCTCTGGGAACATTGGCTTTAAGGAAAACTGGTGAACAGCCCCCTTGCTATCACAGCAGCTCCTCAGGGGCTGCCCAGGCAGGCCAGCCCCCTGCACAGCCCAGTGCCCTGACCCAGGCCAGGCCAGCCACGCTTACTGTGTTTTCTTCCACCAACATAAATCCCTTCTAATTCCCTCTAAACCGTTCCTTGTCTCCATCAAAGCACAGCTCCCTCCTGCTTTTCCTAGCGGGGATTAGTGCAGCCCCACGGAGCAGGGACAGTGGCAGATTGAAGGCAGAGCAGGACTGGCTGTGCACAGGCGTCTCCCACATCCCCTGCCCTGATTCCACAGCTAATCCAAACCCATCACAGCCTGGGAGTGGGGCTGCCACAGAGTCTGCTCTCTCCCAGAGTTATCAGCTATTTTCCCATCCTTTCTTTTCTTGTACCCCATCTCAATTGCCATTTCCCTTTATCCTGTCACTCCATGCCCTTGTCCAAGGTTCCTCTCCAGCATTTGTCAGAAGGCATCTCACATTTCAGGAGTGGAGTGTATTGATCCTGGGCAGGAGACCACTGTGCTTTGAGGAGTTTTGATGCACCCACGAGCTGAGTACACCCATGTCTGAGCTGGGCTGTGCTGGACATACTGAGCACATTCCAGGCTGGGCTGTGCCACACACATCCCTTGCCCATGGGAAAAGCTCAGCAGGATATTGCAGCCCATGGCAGCTCCCACTCAAGCACAGCAGTTGTACCACCTGTGTGGCCTTGCCTGTTTCTAACAGTGCAGCAAGGAGTCCTTGTGAGAACATCCTTGAGAGTTGTTTTCTTGGAAGGAAATTATATAATGAATAACTGAAAGGGAGAGCTTCCCTCCCTGTCTTGGATCTGCTCTGAGACATGGGAGAAATCTGTCCAGAGTCTGTCTGATGCTGCACAAATGTGGGTGCCCAGCATCTGGACAGATGTTTTATTTACTTACTAGGTACTCTCTTTATTCTGCCTTATTCAGTGCTGGTTATTGAGAGAGTTGTTGTTGGGCTTTTCCAGGTGAGAACCACCTCGCTGTCAGCTCTCTCTGGGGCAGAATAGAGGGGTGGGGAGGACTCTCACCTTCCCTAGGGCTTGGGATACAGGGATAGTGATGGAGGGATTCGGATTAAAAGGAGCCAGAAGAGCAGCAGGGAGGGGAGCAGCTGAGGGGCAAGAAACCAAGGCACAAAACCCCACAGCTCTGCTCAGCCTGGACACAGGCCCCATGCCAAGGGCTCCATCCTGGGCATTGCTGTCCTTTGCATGGTTTGTCCTCTCAGGACACAGGCACCAGTCCCAGCCAGGATGTCCCAGCCGTGCCTGGACCACTCTGCACTCATTGGCCATCCCTGTGCCTAGCAACGGCCAATCCCAAGAGTCTATTTGCTGGCTACCGGGTAGGAAGATGCTGGGATTCCTCCCTCCCACCCCCCTCCAGCATTGATCATTTCTGGCTCCAAAGGAAGCCTCTGGCACAAGCACAGGGACACACACACACTCTCTTACTTCCCTGAGGCCCCTGCTTCAGGAGAGGAGCATCCCGGCGCCGCCCCCGCATCATCTCATGCTGCAGCTTCTACTGCAGCGTGATGCGTCCCCAAGGCAGGTCCCAGATGGGAACACAGATGTGGGGGAAGAGAGGAGAGCAGAGGAGAGGAATAGCTGCATCCACCCACAGCTCTGCATAGAGCCTCCTGGTTGTTACACCTTGCCCAGAGCTGGAGCTGGGACTTCACCCCCTTGTGTTGTGAATCAGGGGTAACCACCTATCCCACCAGCCAGAGCTTTCCCAACTGCAACACACGGGCTTTGAAATGGGCCCCACCTCCCCTGCACCAAAAATATGGGAAAGCAATGTGGCTGCAAAGCCTCGTCCACAAAAACAAAACAACTGGGGTTTCCCTTGTCACTCCTTCAGATGGAAACTGCAGATGAAAGAAGCAGAATGAGATGGAAATCCACAAGAAGGAATATGGGGAAAGGAATTCCCTCAGACTCTCCCCACTCTATGAGGCCAGTGCTAGAATATCAGTCCTTGCTGCAACTGAAACCCAAGACTTGAAAATTCCTTTAAACTCTTTTCTTCCTTGCAGGGGTTAAAGTGTTGAGCATGTAGGGGTTGATCTCACACACAGGTGAGACAGGAGAGGCTGGGATGAACTGGTGTTCACCTAAGCCCTGCATAACCTCCCTTTTCAGCCCTGGTAAGAGTTGAAATTCATAAAAACACAATGAGGACCCTGTCAGGAGCTGGCAAGCCACCCCTTAGCCATGGGGTTTGTTGCCCTACCTGGACACCTGCCCTTAAGTGTGGCATACACCCTGCACCCCACGGACAGGGAAGGGCTGGAGTGGGGCAGGCTGGCAGACCATCAGTGCAGCACCCCACTGGAAAGGTTCCTGGAAAGCTGCTTCTTCACAAAGGCATTTCTCAAAAAGCATCCAACATATTCTGGATTTCATCTCACAGCAGTCAGATAAAAGTGGGGAGGAGCTCAGTAGGCAGCTGGAGACAGGAGTGAGCACATCCCTCTTGGCCTGTTAGTCTGGCACACAGGCACAAAGCAGCTCCAGCATGGTCATGTGAAGGACATCAGGAGGGGGTTGTTCCCCTGCAGAGCCATCAGCAGCCCCCTGTGTAGGTGTGCTGGGCAGCATGAGCAAGGCACCAAGAGCTGGTGCTGCTGAGCTGGGGTAGGGACATGAGTCAGCTCCAACCTCGACCCTCCAAACCATCGTGGGCATGGTGAATTCAGGCTTGGGACCCTCCATTCTGCCACACTTGCAGAGCCCCATGGTACAACCCTGGGGAGCACAATGCCACAAAACCCTGGGACAGCCTGCTGGGATCTCCAAACCCTCCTTCAGGTGACAGCACTAAGCCATGGAGCAAAGCCCAAGGTCAGAGCTCCAAGGTCCCACACTCTGCATGGCTTGGTCATGGCTTTCCCTGCCAGGTCCTCACAGGCATGTATGACTCTGCAAGGACACAGCCTTTGGGATGCAGCCCTCAACACACCCAGGTCGGGGGTGAAGGGCTGGGATGCACCAGGATGTGGGGAAGCCTGGGAGGACTGACAGGGGGTCAGAAGAGTGAAGCAGAGCAGAGGACCTCAGGCTAGGTCTGAGACTGCCAGAGATAAGAATATTCTGCAGTGGTCAGACCTAAACTGAGGCTTGGACTCCTTTTCCTCCACTTGCCAGGTGGGACTGGGGATCTCACTGGGGCATCGCTGTCATGAGTTCAGCTCCAGCAGTTCGAGCTAGAGCTCACCTCAGCCTCCTGCCTAATCCTTCTGTGACTCAGTAGGACAGCTTGTGGTAACTTTTCAGGACCTGGTGCCTGCGTTGTTGCTGCTCTGGGATCTGAGCAGCCACGGCCGCTCCGCTGACAGGCGTCCCAGGCTCCCCGAAGCGTCTGTCGTCTTATTAGCAGAGCCTCCACTTGGGATTTATTTTCCATCCAGAATTTAAGCTGAATTTATGTATTAACTAAAGACTATTAATGCCAAAAATAAGTGGAATGCCACTTGCTCAGCAACACGGGCCTTACGAGAAACCACGTGGCACAGCCAACCCACCCAATCCAACCCCAGGGAGGCTTTTTATAGACACCCACGTCTGATGGAGTGCAAGCTCTGCTCTGCAAGCATCTGATTGCAGGGGGAGGGGAGGGAAATATCCCCATATCCACGGGCAGGAGGCTCGGTTCCCTTGCCTCTGCTGGCTGGGTAAGCAGCCAGGTGGAACTAGGAATGGTTTGGGACCAGGCTGTGGCAAAGCTGCCTCAGTTCCCTGCCATGAACACCCGCGCACGCTGCAGGCAGCTCCTGACACACAGAACACGCTGCTGGGCGTCTCAGAGCAGCATCTCAGCATCAAGGGTCCTCCACTTCCCTCGGAGCAAGACTGCTCAAGGGAGAAAAAAGGTCACCCGACACCGTACAGCTCCAGCTGATGGTGGCTTCTGTTCCCTAGGTTGCCCCAGGGTATTTTTTCCTTTGAGTGGGTCTCACCCTAAAGCACAGAGCTGTCTCAGCTACCAGGAGAGTGACACTGATGAGGCTCTGAAGGCTTCTCCAAGGGCTCTGATCTCCACTGAGAGGGATGCAAAGCCAAAGCAGCAGCCACACGTTCTGCCAACAGCCCCAGGAAGCTCCCACTGCAGCAGCTGAGACACAGAAGGGTCAGTGGCAGGGGGAGGGCAGCCCTGAGGTGCTGAGAGCCCACAGCCACCTGCCTGGCATGGCCTCTCCCCTCCCACTTCTCCTTCTCCAGCTCCTCTCCAAACCATCCTGCACCTCTTGCCAGGCCAGACTCAGCTGCTGAGTGTGGCATGGCTGTGGCCAGTGAGGATTTGCTGGTCTGGCAGCTCTCCAAAGCACACCCAGCATGCTGGGCTGGAAAGGGCTGCTCTGGCCACAACACAGCGCGGGGCACACACAGCCCATGGCCCAGGGCTTGGGAATATCTGGGGAAAAAGCTGACAGGCTGGCAATAGTGGCCAGCAGGGCACAGCCCCTCTGCACAAACCTCCTTGGTCCAGCAGCTGCTCACAGAGGTCTGAGCAGCAGCTTTAGGCTGGGCCAGGAGCCCCAGGCAGGGCTGTTGGACTCCTCTGTCCTGCTTGTCCCAGGACATGGTGCATGGCAGAAGAAGCATCACTGTGCTCACAGTCCCACCATGAGTAGAATCACAGAATTGCTGAGGTTGGAGAAGAGCTCTAAGATCATCAAGTCCAGCCCTTAACCCAGCACCACCATGTTCACAACCAAACCATGTCCCCAGGTGCCACATCTACACATCTTTAAAAGTTTCCAAGGGTGATGCTCCACCACTGAGCAGCCTGTTTCAATGCCTGACCATCCTTGAAGAACTTTTCCCCAATATCCAATTTAAACCTCCCATGGCACACCCTGAGGCTGCTGGTTACCTGGGAGAAGAGACCAAACCCCTCCCTACCCCCAGTTTCACCCTCCTGACAGGGATTTGCAGAGAGCAAGAAGGGCCTCCCTGAACCTCCTTTTCTCCTGGCTGAGCCCCCACAGCTCACTCAGCTGCTTTTGGAAAAGGAAAGAAGGAGCTTTCCAGGAACTTGCAGGAAATATCCTCAAAAAAATAGGTCTAAATGGAAAAAAAGGTCATTGAAACACCTTCACATTTTCAAACAGGGTGCAGACTCAGGGAACACTGCAGAAAAAGTCACTGAAGCTATCCTTCAAAACATGTTAGGGTTTTCTTCACTCAACTGCAATTATCATTCTGAAAGCTGAGGATGTACGATGGAAAAGAGTGTGTGGGCGGGAGAGAAGGGGAAAAGAGAAAGACAACAGCAGCATGGAAGGAAATTCAACACTGCCAAATGAAAGCCACCGTGACAGGCAGAATTTACTTCCTTGCAGAAGGGTTTCCCGTGTCATCTGTTACAGAGAGAAGGAGAAAAAAACCCCATTATTTAGGAGAATATCATCCATGAAAATAAGAATTCAAGGAGGAGTGTTCCCCTCAGGTGCAGCAGCCAGAAGATGACCCCCCTTTCTGCTGTTGCCCCACTCTCCAAGAGAAGATGAGTTCAGCCCAGCCTAACATTGCTCCAGATAAAACCCTGTTCCTCCCTTGCTGGCAGGTGTGTGTCTGCTACAGCAAACATCTCCAAACCTGCATGCCCCACTGCTGGGCAGGCTTCTGCCCCAGGGACATGGATGTGTCTTCCACACTGATCTGAAAACTCTCCTGGGAACACCACACACTTGGTACAGCTCAGTTTTTAGCAGGAGATGCCCAGTGCATGGTCCTCCCATGCAGGCACTGCCCATCCCCGTGAGCACTGATCCCTCCTCCAGCCTGGCTGCAGGTGTGCCATGCCTGGAGCTGTGCCATGGCACCAGGGTTTGCCTCTGGTGACAGCAGAGCTGGCAGAGTGGGACATCACTGCCCCTGCTCCTCACAGCCTCAGCCCAAAGGAGACACAGGCAGCAGCTCCAGGCTCTGACCACACTGCTGAGATCTCTGGAAAGGCCCTGGACTGACCCATTTCATACTGGAGTGAGACACCTTGGGCTCTGCAGCCTCCCTGGGCCAGAATCAGAGACTTGGCAGAGCTCAGCTGTGCTGTGCTCCAGGTCAGGTCTGATTTGACATCCCAGAAGTGCAGGAAGTGAAGCACCAGGGATTGGATTGCCTGCCCAGGGGAGGAAGGGGCTAGCACTGCTCTCCTGGCTCTGGGACACAGCCTGAGAGGTGGGAAATTCCCTGAAGGCCAAATGATGGGAAAGGGCACTGAATTACAGAAGAGATGATGGGAACTCATCAATGCACCCCCTCCCAGCAGGTTCACACGAGTCTTTCAGTAAATCTTGTGCAACTTAAGGAAACATCCCAGCTGGAGAACAGCTCTACCCACAAGGTTCAGCATCCTTCTTCCCAGACTCAAGGCATCTGTGCAGGGGCAGGGACTGAGTGACCTCTCTCAGAGGTGCCACCCTACACCACAGCACACACAGCACACACAGCACACGCCTCCCAGGCATCCAGAGCAGAGGAGAGCTCAAGCCCCCTCTCCCCAGCTCAGAGCTGTCTGGTACCATGGCTTGAGGAGCCACCTCCAGCCCCAGTTTGTTGCTGGCAGCAGCAAACTTGCAGCCCATGCAGCCAGCCAACATCCAACATGGACAACAGGCAACGTCAGCATCAGCCAGCAAGAGAAAAACACAGCCATTACCCCAGCAGGAAGGTTTCAAAAGGTCACAGCTTCCCAGTGCACCTTCTAGTGTGCCCATCTGCCCTTCTGAAGCCAGAACCTTCTTCATGTATTTATGGTTTGGGAGTTACCAGCTCCTCTCCTGGATGCCTTAACATCTAAGTATGACATTTGCTGGTCTCATCACCCTTCAGCCAGTGTCAAACTTCACCTCAGGAAGGCATTTCCTCTCCTTGCTCAAAGAAATATCCAGAGCTTCCTTCCTGCAGGAGCAGTGATTTTATTCCTGGTACCTGTCTGGTTCCAGTGACGTCAGGTGTGTTCTTGGCAAATTCTGCTATTTTCTCTACAGGTGCACACACACCAGGCAGGATTCCCTCCCTTCCTGACACCTGTGCTGTCCTGGTGGGACAGCTCTGGACTCCCTGCCCCTGTCCTGATGACACAGAGCAGAAGGTGATCCAGCCTGCAGTGCTGGGGAGGAAGGAGAGGCTGGAGCCGTCTGCAGTCCAAGGCAGGAGGGCTCCTGGATTCGCTGGCTCAGCACAGGCAGGCAGTGCAGTTGTCTGTCCTCTCCCTGGGAAGAGCCTGCTGAAGAAAAGCCCTGCCTGGATGAGTTTGGATCACCTGCCAGTGACACTGACTTGATGCCTTGGGTTTTAGCTTTTATATTTTTCAGAATCTCCGCTGCTTAGTGTGTAACTCTGAAACTTCATATTAGATGTTAGTGAGTTCTCTTCTCAGGGTAGTGACAAAACAATTCCTTTCTAGCTGGAGAATCAAGGACAAGTGGGACCCAAAAAGCAGAAACAGCAGCAAGGGAAAGGGGGCAAGGCAGGGGCTGAGCCTGCATGGCCTGGGGCTGTGGGTGGATCACTGACCCCAATATGGAGATGAACCAAAACTTTAAAAAGTGTAAAAAACTTGTGAGCAGGATCCATCTTGGATTTGATTTGAGTGTAGCTCTGGCAGGGCTCTTGAACTGCCCAAGGTGAATCCTTTCAATGAATACCGATTTTATTCGTTTTGCTTTGCCTAGTCTCTGTTCCAGGTCAGCATTTCCAGGCAACATACTGACACGTGGCATCCCAGAGGACTGGGGAATGGGTCCTGGTGGCAGCTCTAAGGGTCATTTCAAGCCCCTAAACACACCCCTAATCTCTCAGCAGCTACAGAAGTTCACAGGCATCAGCAGAGCAGCCACTCCGCCTGCCTCACCCGAGCATCCTTCATCACAGCAAGCACCACAGAGCTGCTGAGCCCTCCAACAGCTTTGGAAATCCTCTCTCCACACCATCATCCAGCATCAAGTGCCCTCAGGGATCCGCCAGTACTCCCAGCTAGTGCTGAGCACCAGGAAGACAGCCTGGATGCCAGCAGCCTGCATGTCACCAGGAATGGACTGACAGAAATGGTCTCCTCACACGTCACAGCTCTCCCACACAGATGGAGTGTGCTGCTGCAGATCAGAGGCAGGGCTGGGCACGCAAGGTTCTGTCCTTGTGGATCTAACACCTCTGCTGGGAGCTGGGAAACACTTGGAACAAGGTGGCCACCCAAGGAGGGACAACGCTCTGCTGGCTGATACTTTGCAGGTCTCTTGCAGAGCTTTTTCAGGAACAAGACAGGTGGCCTCCAACCCCAAACACCAACTCAGATGCCCCCAACTGCACAGAGAACCCCTGCAGGCTCTGCTTTCTCCATAGCCAGGTCTGCCAGCCCCGCAGAGGGGCAGCTGGCAGAGGGACAGCCCTGCACCCGGGGCAATGCTGAAGTGCATCAATCACAGGCATAGGAGGGAGGGGAGGGTTTTGTTTCCATTTCTGGTGCTGACACACTGTCAGGGACCCAGCACACCACCAGTTTCTGCCTAGAAAAGAGAGTTTCTGCTCTTCTCCCTAGAAGTCAGCATCCTTCCTGCTTGTCAGGCAGGGAATCCCAGCATGGGGATGCTAAGAAGCTTTCCTGTGGTCAGTGGCACAGATGGGACCTGAATCAAGTCTCAAGCACAGCCCCCTTGCCTGCATTGGTTCCCTCTAGAGCACGGAGCCACACAAACACCCCTGGCTGCAGCGAGTGTGCCCAGCACCCCTGCACTGGGAGCAGCCCCCACCCAGAACATCCCACACTGGAATGGGCTGGATGTGCCACAAAGCTCCTTCTCTGGAGCATGGTCCAGGTGATGGAGATCAGGCTGCACAGAGGAATTAGTGATCACAGCACACCTCTCCTGGGGCTAACACCCAGCACTGCCTCAGCATGTGCTGTGCCTCTCCCAGTGCAGCCCATCCCTTCTGGCATCGAGGCATTTGGGGAGCTGCAGAATCAGCAGCTGCACCCCAGCCCTGCTGTACATGCAGGTATGGCCTCAGGGAGCCCCTGATCCTTCCCCTCAGTGCCCCACAGCACCCTGCACTGGGGCTCTGTGTACAAGGGTCTGTGTGCAAGAAGGACCTTTGGGTGACCCCTTGCCTGCTCCCTCCCATCATCAGTATAGAATAATTCCTAATTCCCATCCGAACCATCCTACACATACTGCTATATCCTACCCAGTGTTCAAAACCCTCAAGGCCTTTCCCTGAATCTCAGCTGCATCTGAGCCTCCCAAATCCACCAGAATAGCTGACCCCTACTAGGTTTTCCCCTCCTTCCCTGTAATCTTACTTGGGCACCATCTGGCCTGTGGGTTCTGCAGCATTTGCCAGAGCTTGCAGTTGCTGTTGGGCCTGAACATCCAAGCAAGAATGACAGTCACCCTACAAACCAGCAGCCATCCAGCCTCTTGTGTCCTCCACACCAGGAGGGCCAGCTAAAATCACCAACCTAGGCAGAAAGTGCCAGAGGAGAGCAATCCTGGTGTTCCCCAGACCTCCAGCCCAGGTTCAGCACCCTTTACTGATGCCAAGGCATCTTCTGGGAATGCTCAAGGTCAGGTGATGGAACACTCGTTTGATGGGTGATGGAACACTCATCAGGGCTGAGTGTGTGGCTGTTGGAACGGCCTCCTCCTGCATGTACATGGAGAGAGCCAAGACAAGCCAGGAGCTGCAGGAAGGACCTGGCAGGGAAATTCCTTCAGCTCCTTCTTGCTGCCTCAGCTCTGCATATTTGGGGATGTATCTGTGGGATTCAGGCTCCCCGGTGCCATAAGAAAGGGTCTCCAGCTCTCCTCAAAGTTGATCCTAGTCCCCCAAGGACAGAAATTTCTGCTTCATTCCAGCCCAGGCAGGCAGCGAGTGTACCATCACCCCATGAGAGGAGTCCCTGATGTTCCCCAAATCCCACCAGCTTCCCATGGAGTTCAGGGCTGGGGCTAAGCCAGCCTGGCAGCCAGGATGGGAAGGCAGATCCTTCTCTCAGCAGAGATACAGGAAGAAGGTGGCTGGGACCCCACATGGCAGAGGATCTTCCCAGGGATGCTGGTGACTTCAGCTGGGCTCCCACAATGAACCAGCCTGGCTGAAGGCTGAGAGCAGCCATGGGGAGACCCAGACAAACACATCCACACTCCTTCTCTCCTCTGCACCAAGGCACACAGAAGGGCAGCTGAGGAAGACTCAGCTGTGAGGGGAACACCTAGAGCAGCAGGTCCAGACAAGGACCATGAGCATTCACTCCTCCCCTTGCACTCCTACCACCCCATGGATCTCTGTGGAAGATCCAACCCCCAAGAAAGGCATCCTGACCTATGGATCACGCTCCCTGTCACACTCCCAGGGCTAATGAGTGTTTTGCTAATCACACACCCACACACATGATGGGAAAGGCCACATCCCACTGGCACAGGCAGTAAAGGCTGTGCCTGATGCTGACCTGCCCTTGCCTTGAACCAAGGCTGCCCACCCCTGCAGCGGGAGCAGGGTCCGGCGGGGACAGGCTCCGGCCAGGGCAGCAGCCAGGGCTCGTGCATCGCTGCCAACTTTGAGGCAGCCCAGAAAGGAGACCTAATTCCAGTCCCTACCCTCCTGCCAAGCCATCTGCCTGCCCTGAGACCACCGAGAGGCTCCTGAGCAGCGTTTTGTCATTAGCGAGCCATTACAGAGAGTGGATGAGCAGTGATTGATTATAATGAATGCAAATACCTGCCTTCCGACCCCAAATTGGCAGGACCTGACTAGCTCTCCCACTAAGTAGTACAGCATGTCCTTCCACAGGCTCTGCAAAGCATTCCCATCCTCCTCAGCCTTTCCATAAGCCATCAGGCACAGCACTGCCCATCTAGACCTGCCCTAGAAAACCATCACATCCAGGATCTGCTTTCCATCAGCCCTGGGGCTCTGCTCTCACCCGCAGATCCTACAGGCTCATTTCCAGCACCTGAGCCTATTGGGAAGGCTTTCCCAGAGCTCTCACCTTCATCAAGAGGGCAAAGGACAGCTCCCTCACGTCAGGACAGGGAGAGAGAAGGGGGCAGCAGAGAGGGACCTGAGTGCCCTGTCACAAGTGACACATCCCCACTCATCAGGCATGTGTGTCCCATCCCAGAGAGATGCTGTGCCCACAGACAGCAGCAGCCAGCTCTGCTCCAGGAGGTCACCAAAGATGAAGTATTATTCCTGCAAAACCAAAACACGTGCTACAGCCTGCAAGGATGAACTCAGTTGCCCTCCAGGGGCAAGCAAACAGAAAGTGACAGGAATACAGGAAAGGAAGGCACTGTCCTGCTGCAGGCAATGGGGACCAGAGAGAACCACTGTGGCCACCAACTGCAACAAAGAGAATTCAAGGACTGTCCATGCCAGGGAGAGTTGCTATGAGCAGAAGAACCTTGTCCTTGAGATACAACATTCAAGATGTAAATCATGCTCCCCTCTAGGACCAATCTTCTGGGGTACCTTATATTTTCCATCCTCCACACCGGTCAGGGTCTTATCCAGAGTAGAGCTGGACCATGGGGGTTCATCAAGAGCAGTTTTTACTGGCCCTTCAGCCCAGCCTTTGCAGCACACAGCCTAGACCCAAACTGCAGCAGCCAAGCTCTGGGAGCACGGTCATCCAGCAGAGAAAGAGCAGCAAGGTGATTCATCTTCCTTTTGATCTCTAGCCTACCCTTGAAGGCTCAATACTCTGTCTCCAAAATTTTGGGCAGCTGGCAGACCTCTCCACCTCCCCCCAGGGCAGAGATGCTAAGTGCTGAGAGGTGCTGGCTCCTTCAGGGGCTCGATTGCCGCACACCCAATCCAGTAGGCAAGCAGACGCCTGGCTGCCAAAGTTTCCAGGGAGATGAGCTTCCTCCAGAGCCTCCCCTCGCCGCACGCATCCGCCGAGCCCCCGCCGAGGACAGGCGTCCTCTGCCATCTGCACCGGACAGAGCAGCTCGGAGCGCAGAGAACACCTCACCAGGGAGCGGGCACAGCCTTCGCCTTCCAGCGGCACCGCTCGGGCACGAAGGGCGTGGGGAGGGGGTGAACTGGCACCCTCTGAGCAGCAGAGAGGGGCAGGATGTAGTCGCAGCCCTGCTGCACCCAGCCCAACTCCCAGCAGCGCTCAGCGGGCTGCACAGGGCACGGAGCGGGCACGGCAGCACCCACAGCAGCTGCCAGACAGCTCCCGGCTCCGCGGAGGCACTTCCTCACCTCCCAGCACTTTGTCGCTCAGGATCCTCTGCAGTGAGAATTCCTCAGACGACCAGAGTCGCCCACGGGCTCGCAGGCTCCCAAACCTGCTGCCCCCCACGGATCAGGCTCCTGGAGCTCCTCCTGGCCGAGTGCATCACTCAGCTCTGCATCCCTCCCTGCATCTGCACCGTCACCTGCACTGGGCCGGCGCTGCCGACCTGGGCAAGCCCAGGTGCCATGCCAGGGCCAGCACAGCTCTCATTTACACTCAGCAGCGTCACACATTGACTCAGGAGGGGAATGGAGATGAGGCGACTTCAGCAGCAGCATCCAGCGCCCCAAACCTGGCAAAGCAGCAGCGTAGGAGCCGTGCCACATGCACAGGGAGGGGAACTGGCCACCCCCTCCAGCCTGCTGGGAGAGGCACCCTCAGCCCAGCAGCACCAAAACCCATCCCTTTCGGCACTTTGCAGCAGATTTTGAGGTGTGCCAAGTGCTTGAAGGCTCCAGGCCCTGGGGCATCTTACACAGCCCAAACGAAGCGGGGAGCTCAGCTGCAGCAGAGCACGGCTCCCTTTTTGCCTGATGATGCAGTTTATTGCCTCTGTGCTCCCAAGCATGCACCAGTTTCTGATCCAGATCCAAACCCAAGTCAAGGTGTCGCCTGTGATTTAGGAAGGGCGTTCTGCCTCAGGGCCCATGTCTAAGGGCTGTCAGCTGATGGAGCACAAAGAGCCACCAAGCAGCAGCTGGGACCAGGGCCTGGGCATGGAGCAGCCCTGGGTGGAGAAATCAGCACTGCTGGGATCACTCAGGAGCTGTTTTAGTCTCATCTTACTCATGGAGATCCTTGGGGAGAGGCTTTATTTAGTCAAACATTTCTGAAAGGGGGACTGAGAAACTAGCCAGACTTTGTTCCACACATGGCACATGCTTGGAAGGGGAAAAACTCTGTTGTGTCAGGCACCACAGAAGTCACTTGGACCTGCAGCTTCGGCCGAGCAAAGTTCCACCTGCCAGTTCCTGGATGGCTCGTTTGGGAGACAAGGAGCTGACCTGGCCACGAGGACCCAGCCACACCAGGTTCACTCCAGACCAAATCCTGTATGAGAGGATTTAAGAGAGCACCCTTGTGCCACCCTTGCGAGAGGTCAAGGCTGTCTGCAGCACAGTGACCATTCCCCATCTGCAGAAACTCAAGGCAAGAAGGAAAAAAGTTTCTGCTCTTCTGCAAACCCAAGGAAGTGTGATTTTCTGAAGGTGGTGAGAAATAATTTCAGACAGCTCTAATTAGCAAGGTGGTGCGTGAGAAAATCCAGCTTTACGGCTCCATGTTCCACAGCTGTCCTGGGATGAAGGGAGAGTACCATCACCAGTGGCTGGAGCCCACCCACATCCCTCCCCTGTGCCTGCCTGGCTCGCAGTGAGCCCAGTGATCTGCAGGATAGTGAAGAGGGATATTTTTGCATGAGCTGCTGGTCCAAAGTTGCCAGTGCTATTTCAGGCAGCAACACCTACACTGTAATCCAGAGGGCTGTATTTTCCAGCGGGCACTTCAAAATCCGGCCTTCCTCCTCCCCTCACAGGCCAGCTCTAACCAACCTGGCTCCAGGATAAACAGCTCCCACCATTATGTGGCCACTGGGGCCAATGCCAGAGCCCCAGCACGTCCCTGATTCCCACTGGGACCAAGACACCTTTGGACTGGAAATAAAATAAATACCTCATCTCACAAGAAGAACCAGCTACAACAACAGGTCCTCTGCCTGCAAATCCTCCCAGGGATCTGCCACCACCAGATTACCTGCCCAGGCTAAGCTAGCTAATCCTACAGGCGAGTCGCAGACCTCGTCCTGGAGCTCAGCAGCGTTTTCGGTGAGGTGCTTCAGGAGATGTACAAGCTCTAATTAAAGCTACTTTGCAACTCACTGCATATGGAGGCAGGAAGACATTTGTTCATCTGTGAAAGCAGAAATGAGAGCCTGGACAGGTTAAATCCCCACTCTCCTGTGTGCAAAATATCTGCACGTAAATCTTTCACACAGAAAGAGGGGACTCATACAGAATGGGAAGGAGATGCTGACACAAGCTGCCCCTAAGGACCAGGAGGGTGAGGACCACAACTCCCTTTCTGGATTCAGATCAGGAGTTGTTCCAGTGGGGATAATGCCACCAGCTCCTTCACCAGTGAGAGCCAGCACCATCTCTTGCACCTATTTCCTCCTCCTTGATCTCTGTGTGTAGGCACAAAGAAGATATGAGACACCATCCAAAATTAAGGAGCTAGAAGATAGAAAGAAAAGAGACAGGAGCAGAAGCAATAACAGGAATCGTTACATAACAGTATGAAAAAAAAAAATAAAACCAAAACAATAATATTCCCAGTGCAGAAGAGGTCTTAAGATGGACAGGTGGGTGGTGAGACCTGCAGGATGCCAGCTGCTCCCTGTGTGCCAGGGGATGAAAACCACGGCTGGGCAGAGCTGCAGAGGCTGCACCCCTCTGGGGTTTCCAGGTGGGGAAGTTCCAGCGTTCAGAGCCTGCCAGTAGTGAGATGGCCAAAGTGAGAATCCCCCTCCCGAGTTCTCTGCTCAGGGGCACACACAGAGCAGCCCAGCTCAGACTCCACACACACCAGGTGCACAGACTGGCATTCCTGCTCTGTCCCCCACACCCCAGGCCGTCCTTCTGTCACCTCAGTCCTCCTGGCTCTGCTCAGAGAGGGTCTGGGTCCCATGCAGCGTCTCAGCACCCACTTTCACTGCTCTGAGATGTGCAAACAGCAGAGACTGGTCCTTGGAGAGAGCCATGGATGCTCCCATCACAGGTCTAGTCCTGATTTGCATCCTGGACCTCGGCAAGCAGCGAGAGCAGGAGACACACAGCATCTTAGCCAGTGAGAAGGGGATGAATCACTGGAAAACAGAGCCAGGCACAGAGCCAGAGCAGGGAGAAGATGGTCCTGCGAGGCATCCATCTTTGGGAGTGGGGACACTGGAGTGATCAGAGCCACAGGGTCCTCCCTGCCCACTCAGAAGTGACCCCAGCATCTGTCCCCCAGCTCTGTAACATCCCTCACAGAGCTGCAGCCCAGCTGTCCCTCAGAGTGTACCTCATGCCTGGACATTCACCCCCTTCCAGCTCTGGAGCTCTCACCACCCCCATGTGCAGAAAGAAAGGGAATTACCCCTGGACCCCTTCGAATCTTCCCTCCCAGAACAAACCACAGAGCAGGAAGGCAAACCGTGGCCTGGTTTCCCAGTTCACACACCTTTCCAGCAGTTCAGGTGCTACAAATCAGAAGATCCTGCCAGGAAAGTCACCTTCAGAAGTAACCTCCCAGCTGAACCAAGAGCATGGAGTGCTCAGAGAGCCACCAGTTCAGCAAGTTGAGGCCCCCATTTCATCTTCATCACCAAACCAAACCACAGCTATGACATTTCCCAACCACCAGATTTTATTTTTCCTTTGGAATCTGCCATCGAGCTCTGCTGAGACAAGGCTCCCACCAACCTGCAGCGTCCCTCAGCCAGGCAGCCGAGTCAGCCCGTCAGAGCCACACCGAAACAAAAGCATCAGCTCCAAGGAGGTGTCACGACAGAATGACAACCCTTAACTTGTTGTTACATCAGCCCACACATTAACACTTTGGGCCTGAGCCAGGATGCCATGAAGCAGCCTCCATTCCCCTTAAAGTCAAACCCTGCTGCTCAGAGATGCACGTTCAGAATCCTTTTTGGTTTAAAAAATAAATAAAAAAACAATAAAAGCCACATACCTTTTGTTGTGTTTTCCCCTGACAATGAGACCACAGTCCTGAGAAATTCCCCCATTTACTTTCCTCTAGTCTCTACCACAGCTCTTTCACTAAACCCTCTCTGTCCACGATGGCCCACATACAGATGCGCATGAAATTAGTGTCTCCCAAATTAGTTTTCCCGCACGCAGTCCTAGCCCATTTTCCTCAACAACATATTACGATATGCAAGGTTCCACCTTTCTCCCAGGAAACGCAAGCTTCTAAATTTATCTTTGGGTAACTAAAAAAAGACACAGGTCTAGCTTTCACAGTGCAGGGTCAGCAGTCCCGAATGGCAGAGTATTTGCCCCAGAAACACCCAGTTAATACCACAACAACAACCACCACAGAGCAGCACACATATGGCCATTACAGAGCTAAGTATAACTTGACAAAGTACCTTGCTTTTAATGAGGCAAAAGGCCAATTAACCTGATGAGGATGCAGTGTACTGACATTGAGTGGGCAGCCTGGATTCCCTGGAGATACAGCCTGTATATCCTTGTAACCCACCAAACATGAGGGATTCAAAGCGTTTCTGAGGACACCCCCTGGCACTCAGAGCTCTCCGGGTTAACACCAGCCTTCCCCAGATTTTGTGACACAGTATCCAGCATTCAAGCTGGATGAAGGGCCAGCCGTGCATTTTTGTCAGCTCAGATCCAAATCCTGGGAAAATGCAGGCATTGTCCTCGCCCGATCCCCATCGCCCGGCCCTTCGCAGGTGTTCACCTGCCAGAGGACAGCAAGGAAAACCCAGGAACAAAACCAGCGACGCTCCGGCGGGCGCTTCCCGTTGAAGTCATTTCATAACCGCGTTTCCAGAGGTGCTGGAAGAACAGCACAAGCCACCGCACGAGAGCCGTGATGGGAGACACCGAAATGCGCGGAACGAACAAAAGAAAAACCAACTTCCCCCCCGCGAGGCCGTTATTTTGGAAGACGCAAAACTTCCCGGCTCTTAGGGCACACCTGGAGCTCTGCCCCTGTCCCAGCTCCGCATCCCGGGCCCGGCCCCCTCCGCAGCAGGGAACGCGCCCGGGGCGGGGGTCGCGGCCGGAGTCACCGGAGCCCCCGCAGCTCTCCCGGCCGGGGCTGCCACGGCCGAGGCCCCCGATGGGAGCGGCTCCGGGGCGCCGGGACCGCGCTGAGACCGGGAGCTCCCGAGCGGCACCGCCGAGCGCCGGGCGGCCGCGGGCTGCGNCCGCGGCGCGGCCCGTACCGCAGTCGGCGCAGAGGATCCGCGCCACGTCCCGCTTGAGGTTCTTGCTGCTGGTGTCGAGCGGAGCGAAGGCGGTGCGGAAGACGAGCGGCTCCTCGGTGGGCTCGAGGAAGAAGATGTAGCGGCGGTTGCGCTTCACTTTGAAGCAGGGCGCCTTGGAGCCTACGCTGATGAGCTGCTCCCGCTGCAGCCCCCCGCTGTTNCGGCCGCGGCACCGGCACAGGCACTGGCACGGCGCGGCGCGGCGAGGAGGCGGGATGCTCCCTCAGCTTCCCCTGCCCCCGGAATGCTGACCCCCGCACCCCCCTGCAAAGGTGATTCCCTGCCCGGGGACTCCCCCCACACCGGGGATGCCCGCTGCGGCGGGGATCCCCGCGTCCCTGGGGGTCCTCAGGGACAGAGGCAGACCGCGTTGCCTCCATCCGGCCGCGGAGCCAGCCCCTCGGCAGGCCCCTGGGCGTTCGCAGAACCCCCCTTTCCCCCGCAGAGGAGACCAAAGATGCGCTCATTTGGGGGAGGCTGAGGGTGACACGGGGGTTCCGCGATGCGCAGGGCCCGGGAGCCGGGGATTCCTCTTTGCCCGATGGTTTTATGGAGCTGGGAGAATTGTGCCCGAGATTCCCCGCACACCTGAAGGAAAGGCATTAGCATAGAGACAAACGGAGCACGCAGCGGCCGGAAAGACAAAGCCGCCTTTCATGCCCTGCTCCTGCTGCCTCTCGTTAATAAACAAATGCTTTTCCCTGCAGCGGCTTCCAGGAGGAGTCGCTTTAAGCTCCAAAAGGTGCTTTTTTGGGTTTATTTTCGAGGCTGATCCTGAAGCTTCTGCACTCCCAAAGCCTCGCTGCCCAGACAGTGCGGAAGGGAGTTGAGATGCTCAGCTAGCAGCAGCAGCAGGGGATTTTGTGGTTGTTTTTGCACTGAATTCTGCGTTGAAGGGGAGCGGCCATAGTCCCATTCCACGGAGGTGACCTGGAGGCAGGAGGACTGGGCTCAGCCTGCTCACAGGCGATGGCTCTGGGCGCTGACTGCAATGGCCCCAGGGCCTTTAGAGCCCCAGGGAAACCCCTCAGCAAACCTCAAGAGATGACAAGAGCTGGGTCTTTGAGCCAATCGGTGAGAGCAAAGGAGCACAGGTGGCAGGATCGAGATTTGCTTTCCATTTAACACAGCACAGCCAGAACCATCAGGAAAAATGGGAAGGGAGCAGAGCCACTGTGCCCAGCCCAGCGCAGGCATGGGGCGTAGCCTCTGCTCGTGTTTCCCCGGCTCGGGGCGGGAGCCAGCCTTGTCCCACCGCTGGCACACGAGGGCACAGCACCAGCACACGCACGCAGGGCTCTGCAGCCATGGGCTGGCTCCTGCTGCCAGCCACGACCGCTGCTCTTGCCCCCTCTGGGGATGCTGGCAGCTCTCAGAGGAGCGTGTCCATTGCAGGGCCGTGGTGCGCCGGGAGCCCCGCAGCGTGCACACAGCAGGGCTCAGGGACCATTCACTTCTTGCACACGTTTCCTCTTGCTAACCGTGATTTTCTGTGGCTTTTTGGTCTCATATGTTTCTCAAGGCTTTCTCTTTTCCCCTGATTGGTGAACCATGCAGAACTGCAGAGGAATGCAGGTGGAGGTAGAAGGGACCAGAAGTGTTTCCCACGGCAGAGGGAAGAACAGTATTTTAAATTCAGGAAGCTGCTCGGAGTAACAGGGAAATCACCTGACTTCTCTCTTCTTTTGACAGAAATCTCTGTGGAATTTCCCCTTTCCCTATCATTTTGCTCAGACAGCAGCTGAGGTTCTGCCTGCGAAGGAAGGAGATACCCGATAGCATAATTTGATCTGGAGCTCTCCTGCTCTACCCTGCCCCTCACCAGAAAGGGCAGTTTCATGCCCAGGCAGCTGAGCTGCTAATCCTTGTCTGGTTTTGCAGGCTGAAATCCCTGCAGGACCACAGCAGGTCTCCCACTGAGAAACTCAGTGCAAGATACCTGTGGCATTTTGGGGCAATTTTGAAAAATGGAGGATTTAATTGTGCCTGGGGCATTTTGAAAAATTAGGGTTTTCTTTGCCTCTGGGACATTTTGAAGTCCAGAACATTTAGCTTCAAAAAAGGGCACTGGTCACATCTCCTTTTAGCAGTATTTTTCCTATGTTTCAGCCTAACTCTTGTGAAGTCAACTGGTTTTCACCACTGAGACACTTGCTTTTCTCTTATCATTTCAGAAATGGTTTAGGACTAAATCCCTCTCTCCCTTTTATGCTGTTCTTCCCATATAAATGGAAAATCATTTTTTTCTATAGGTCCTTGGGCATTTTGACATATGAAATAAATAAAGCAAGGCCCTTGGTGCAGTTACCAGAGCAACCTGAACAGTGGCTTTGAGAGAATGAAGCCTAAATAACCTATTTTAAAAATATTTTCCTTCAGTTGAGGGTAACTGTTGGCAGGGAACCAGGAGGTCTGTGTTCTGCTTTAATTTATCCAAAGCCCATCTCTTCCCTAAGTGCCTGCTGTGAAAACCCATCATATTTGCCATCCTGGCATAGAGATGGAGAATCTGAGCTCAGCCTGGATTCCTCCCTCTGGAGGATCCCAGAGTTCAGCAACACCATCAGGGGTTTTCCTTCCTCATGCAAAAGCTGTGGAGGCTGGTTTTTCTTTTTCCTCCTCTAATTTTGTTCCTGCAATTTCTCAGAGATGCCTGAACACAAAGCACCTCTCAGGTCTCTCTTCCCCTCTGCCAAGGGAGCTCCTGGCACCGAGCCCTGCCTGGGGCAGATGCCACACAGGGCAGTGTCCCAGTGTCCCTCCCTTCTTCAGGAAGCCCTGCAGCTCTTCTGCAAGGACACATGTTGACTTCCAACAGCACAGGCAGGCAGACTGTCCTTCTTCAGCATCCTCCACAGGTTGCAGATGCTCAGCCTCCTCTGTGTCAGTTGAAGACATGCTCCTGCAAATCCCACATGGGGGTTTTGGTATAAGGAGGAGCTCAGCACAGGGTCACAGAACATGCTGAGTTGGAAGGGAATCATCCAGTCCCACACCTGGCTCTGCACAGACACCCTCAGAACCATGCATGCATTGCAAGGGTGTCCTCCCACTTCCCACAGCCCTTCCCAGCTCCATCCTGGTTCCCTGCAGGGAGCCTGGAGCCTGGCTGATGTATATAGGAGACACCATCCCATACCCCAGCCAAGGGAACACTGCTTTCCCTCCCTATGGGACATTCCTTTCCTGCAAAACAATCAGATGTTTTACAAAAGCCCCAGAGATGCCAACAAATCCATTGCAGCCAGTTTTTCCCACCTCCACGTCTTCTCTGCAAGGATTTGTCTTGTTCAGTTTGGGGATGCCCATGGAGAGCATCAGTGGTGCAGGAGCCAGCCCTTCACCAGGACACACCAGACTCCTGGCACCAGGGGGACGCCACCAGCCTCAGGTGAAATGAGAAAAATAGGTGATAAATTATGAACACAGGAATTATACAGAAAAAGCAAATCCCAGTGCTCAGTCTGAGACCCCAACCTGGACATGGACTAACCACAGAATCAGAGAAAGATTCAGATTAGAAGAAATCTCAAAGATAATCTACTTGTACCTATCTCCTGCCTGTTAATGTCAACTTCCAGACCAGGGGAAGGCAGAACTGATGGTTGTAGCTGTAGGCACCAGTGTTGTCTCTCCCAGAAATGGACCATCCTGGCCTGATCCAGCCACCCGTCCTTCCCTCAGCTGGGAGAGCATCGACACACTGTAATTCCATGTGATGCTCAACAATCCAAAGAAAAGTTGAGAACATTTGCTGTAGGGAGAAAAAGCAGGATTTTATTATGATGAAACACACCCAAAAAAAACTTTTATCTCTTGGCACATGGTGATCTAAAGGAAAAAAATCAAGAGCAAGTGGTTTCCTCCACCTGGGAGAGAAGCTGTTAGGGCTCCCTCCAGCCCCTTTGTGACATATTCACCTAGGCAGTAGGAAGGAAAAAAAGCTACTCATCCTTCAAGGAAATGTGTGCCTCTTTTATTTGCTGCCCTCCCTGAGGAACTCATTCACTCCTTGTCCACCCACACAAGCAGGAATGATGAATGAAAAACAAACCATAAACAATTCAGCCTTCCCTTTCTCCTCCCAGCCTTCCAATCAGATGTTCCAGCCCATGCCTTAGCACCCAGAATTTGCCCGCTGATCATTCCGATCGCGTGCCTTGGCTCGCCGTGCCGCTCGCACGCTCCGTTCCTTGGATACAGACAGCTGCATCCAACACATTTGTCAGCAGCTCCAGCTCCAGGAGGGCTTCACTCAGGGTGGAGGACACAGGGGAGCCTCTGCAGGGCACCACTGCCCAGAGGCAGAGGGTTCCTCTGGTGGGACTGGCAGAGGTGGACACTGGCAGGGAGCCAGGACATCCTCTGGTCCCCCAGAAGGATGGTGGTGCCCAGGCACTGAGATGTGTCACCAGAAAGGTGACACAGGGTGCAAAATTGTAACAGTGGGGTGGTGTTTTGCACCACTTAATTAGTGGTTTGTCTGGAGTCTCTTCTGTCTTCACTCAGAGCCAGGATTTAAAAACACACGAAGGAAATGGATTTTCTCATGTGCGGGCTTGGTTGTTTATTAAATCTTATCAAAAGTACAGAAAGTTCAGCAACACTTCTAGGCACCAGCTAGAAGTGAGCAAAATGGAGATTGATCCAGCTGCTACAAGGTCTCTTGAAGCTAAACAGTCCAATAGAGAAATAACACCTATATTGTTTATACTTTTAACCCAACAACCCAACTCCTGTGACCTTCAGTGCAGCACTGACTGTCCAACTAGAAACTGCTGCCTGAAATCATGAACAAGAAGGAAGATGAGCACTGAAAGAGACACCACCCAAAATCCTCCATCTTGTCCCATACCTATTACTATATTATAAAAACATCAAATTTAAAACCCTTCACCATGTGAAAGCACACATTTTTATTTAACTACACACCCATGATTTTAACTTAATCACTCAAATTTGGAAGCCTTTTCCAAGGCCTCAGGTCAAAAGCAGTATTCTCCAAAGGGTCAGTGCCAGAAAGCACAGTAAGCACAGAAAACCCAGGTTTCTTGGATCCAACACAAAATGGCATCAGTGGGAGCAGTGCTCCCCACGGGATGGTGTATGCCAGACTCCAGCCTTCCACTGAGAGACTCCTCCATCCCAGAGGTTCTCCCTGGACTGGATTTTGCTGCCAGCCACTCTGATGTTTCTCTCTCTCTCTTCTCTCCACACAACCTCCTTACACCCCCCTGTGTATTAAACAACAATTGCAGTCATACCAGGGCATCAGGTATGTCTGTGCACCTCTGAATTCTCTCTATAGGTGAAGTCTCCTCCCACTTTTGCCTGGTTTGTGTATTTTTATGTAAAAATATGCTTAGTGGGTGTATGCCTTATTACATGTGTAAGAAACATGGGGAATGAGGACTTGAGGTACCACCACAATAACAGAGAGGGACAAGGCTCTTTGGCTGGCTTTGCCCTTGATTCCCTGTTTAAATAGAATTTGCCATTGTTAGACAAGAGACCCTCTCCAAATGACTCCTGAGATCCAGGAGACCATTTCTGCTGCAACAAGTTACTGCTTGTAGGCAGCCTGTGGCTGGAAAATGCCCTTGATATGACAGAAATGGTAACTTGTTTAATAGATCCAAATAAATAGGAAAGCCCAGGAGCTCGGGTGGCAGCATCTGAGCCCTGTACTGAGAGGTGCACAGACCTTAAGGCAAGGCTAAATATAGGCCTCACAAACCAGAACAACAGAGCTTTTACTGAGAAGATAATCAAGCCCTGGAGGAAACTACACAATATAAAGCTTAGATTTAAAATAAATGTGAAATGAGTTGGTGGATTCGGGACTAGTTCCTTATGGAAAAATTTTCACATCAGAAAAAAAAATGGCTTGATGAAACGGGCTCTTTAATTAGCAGTTTCAGCAAGAAGCCAGGGGGATTGGAGGGGTTCTGGAGCCTCATCTCTCACCTTTCCACCTTGCCCTTTGCAAGGAGAGCTGGGATCAGGGGAGGGGTGGACTGTCCCAGGCTGCTGCATGTAAGGGGCTGAAGAGGAGCCCTGTTTGTTCTCCCTGTGCTCTCCTGTTATCTTGCACTGTCCCAAGAACATCCTGCTCTCTCCAAAAGCAACACTAGGGCAGCAGGTGCTGAATCCAGGCAGGAAATCCACAACCTGGGCCTGGGCACTGGATAGGTGTCCATGGCTCCCTGCACACCAGGATCTTATCCTGCAGCCTCCTGAGACTGTCCAAACCAGCTTCCAGGCAGCCAGATCCTGAATGCAACATCCCAGCTGTGATGCCCAGGTAGAGAGGCTGGATCTCACCCACCAGGGCATACCATGGCACTGCCATGTCCTCGCCCAGCTCTCCTTCAGCCAGCTAAAGGGATGCAAATTAAAAAATAAGACCAAGTTGTTTTTCCTTTTCCTCCCTCATTCTTTCCTCGCTTCATCTCACACTGTAATCTTGTGGTTTGCAATTAAATTCTGTCTTTATGTCTCCTTTCCTCAATAAGTTAATGAAAATGACTTTTGCTCCAAGGTGGAGCATGAATGTCTCACTCTGTGCTGAGCATGAGAGCAAGACACAGGACCCGGGAGGAACAGAAGCTTCCCTGGGGAGTGATGGGTTGACTCAGGCTCCTGAGCCCCTCCAAGCATCCGAGCCTCAAGTTTCCATTTTCAGCTCCATTTTCAGCTCCTTCTCCTCCTTGCAAAGCCTGTGCAGCAGCAGTGGGAGGTTACAAATAGAGCAAGGCAGCTCATCTGCTGCATCTCTCTCGTGTGATCCGTGGGCACGCACGTGCATGTGCTGGATCCTCCCTCCTCGGGCACTTCAAGACTCTCCCAACATTCCAAGGCCAGAATCTTTCCCGGTCTGTAGCTCCCTCCTCAGCCCTTTGCTGTGCACGTCCTGGCTGGAGCTGAGGACACAGGCAGCGCCACATGCATCTGCACTGAGATTAACCCTGCAGAGCCAGGGACAGCAATTTGTATTTCCTCTCCTAAAATTCATCACCTGGGAAGGATGCCAGGCCAGCTCTGACAAGACAGAGGCTTCAGTGGGAGTCTGTGCTTACTACAGGAGTGATGGGACACTGACATCACCAACCCCAGGGGATGCTGCTCCTGCCTCTCTCTCCTCTCCTGAAGGCTGGATCACACATACAGACTCCTTGGGGCAGGGACACGGGCACTAAAAAGAGGGATGATGGGAGGTGGTCTCATTTAGTCTGTCTGAGAAGAAGTTTAGGGCTGAGTTAATGGCTGAAAACTACCTGGAGGGCAGGTACAAAGGCATCAGAGCCAAAGTTTCCTCAGTGGGGCATGTCACACAGGGCAGCGGCCCTATAGTGCAGCTTGGGAGGCTGAGGGTGAATATCCAGGTGATCTTTCTTTCCCAGGAGGGGTGTATGCCTAGGAGAGCACACAGCATGGGGGCAGAGGTCCTTCATTGTTTGGGGTTGATGAGGCTGAGCCCAGTGAGGCCGTGGTCACCTTGACCTAGTGCTGACAACAGCCATGGTGCAAGCAGGCACCAGCCAGCAGCATCCCAGGGCTCCCACCCTTCGGTCCCTTCCAGGACCCTGAGACTCTGGGATATGTGAGCTCTGAGCAGTCTGGCATGGCTGTTTCTGAGCCCCCAGCTAGGGGGATAATGCTGGCTGCCCATGACAAACACACTGCACTGTCTGTTCCCCTTCCACGAGTCACTGCTTCTTCATGCAGGGAAGCAATGGGGACCTGAGTGAGGCACTTCAGAGCAGGGATCTGGCACAAGCCTCTTGTTTCCCCGGGCTGGGGATGGCCAGGGAGGCAGCAGGAGCCTTGGCTCTGATCTGAGGGGAGCAGTCTGTCCCTAGTCCCCCAACAAGCCCTGTGCACACCCATTTCCTCAGGGATGCTCCCTGGACTGGGTCAGGGAGGAGGTGATGTGGAGGTCTCTCCAGACTCAGTGAGAAATGCCCAACAGCAAAAGGCTTGATAAGATATCTGTTTTAACAAGGCAGAGTAAAAAGAGAAATATCAAAGGCAAGTAAGCCTTATGCCCCTTCAGATGCAGAGCACCCTGCATTTGTGCAGCGTTGGATGGACCCAGGATGGATTTTCCCCAGTGCTGCACATATCCCTTCCCCAGAGAGAAGTTCTTCCTTTTTGGTTCCTCGAGCTATCAATCTATTATATATCCTTCTTTTCACTCTGTCTTATTAAGGCAGCTGTTTTATTATGCCATTTGCTGTCAGGCCTTTCATACTGAGATGCAGAATTAACCCCTCCTCACAGGTGCCAGAGCCCTTTTCCTTCCCAGCCCCTGCACTGCTTTCCCCAGAACAAGGGTCTGTGCCTGCTGTGCTGGATGCAGAATATCCCAAAGCCTCCAGCAAAGCCAGTTTGCTAATGGTTCTGGTTTGTAAATAGTTTTCCTCTCCAACACAAACCACAGTCTCTTCCCTGCTCCATCCAGACCTTGTGAATCCCAGTACTGCATCTCCCACCTGAACCTCATGGTATTTGCTGAGCAGCTGTAAAACAATTAATTGAATTTAATTATTGAGAGGATGTTCATGTTTCCTGCACGCTTACACACCATGTTATCTCAATCACACCAGGGCTGGTCTATAATTCTCTTTTTAATGAGTTCCCAAAATATTCCCATAAGAAATATCCTCAAACCAGCTCCTCTATCTAGACACTGTGAGAGGCTGAAACCCCCCTAATGTTCCCTGGGAGGGAGAAGGACTTGCTGCTGTTCTGGGTGCATTCTGTATTGGCAGCAGGCAATTTCTGCTCTCCACAGCAGCAGAATTTAGGGGAGCCAAGGTTTTTTCCTCCTCGTGGTGTGATTCAGTCCACTGTGTCCTTCAGTCCAGTGCAGGGCTACTGTACAGCCCCAGCTGGGACTTGTGGGTCTAAAAGCAGACCAAGAAATTATCTCATAAAAATGAAGCTGTTTCCCCTCTGACACCAAGCCAGAGTGGACTCTGCAGCCAATTTGCTCTGTGAGAAACCAGAGCATGGAAAAATTCCGTACCTTCATCATTTTATTTGTGGCATCATTGAGGGAAAAATAAAAAGATATTGCCTCTGTGGTAAGGGTCTGGCTGATGGACTAAGAGGTTTTCAAATAAACACCTCTTCAGCAAAATCCAAAACACTGAGATGAGTTATGGGACAACTTTCTTGAGCTGATAGTCTCTGGATAAGCCATGGAGAGCAGGAATCCCAGGTTTTTACATGCTGTATAGGTCTCAATGGACAGAAAGGAATCCCACCCAGGGCCACAGTGATGCTCTAGAAAATACCCCCAGAACAGCTCTGAAAGAGATAATAGGCAAATGTTAAATAATTACTAAATAAACATTGATATTTTGAGACATTCCCCTGCTACAGTATAACATTACTTAAGGCTGCCCAAGGGAAGTCGCTCACAGAAAAGGAATAGTGCCTGATTCTTCCTTGTCACAGCACCCAGGTCAGGCTCACAGGACTCTGCAGTTGTGAGCTGGACCTTTCATCTCCTCAGGGCTGGCAGGAATCAACTCCATCGCTTTGTGAATGACAAGTAACTCTGCTGCCTTGGATAACCCCCTCATCACTGTCCCTTTTCTTCTTGGTAAAGCTTAAAATGAGAAGCCAAGTCAGCTTTTCTCTTTCTTGAGGTCCACAAAGTGATGGACATTTAAAGGGAGGTATCACACCGACCTCCCACCCATGGCAGCTCCCCTCTCACCCCTCAGGATTGGAAATCTGGCCATAGTTCATGTATCAGCACAGCTGAGACCTTCACCCTCCTTGAAGGAAGCTGTGACTTCTCACCAGGGAAGGCACTGGAGTATGGTTTAAAGAACAGCTTTATCCTCCTGGAAAAGACAGGGACCAGGGTCTGCTGGATGCCTCCTCCCAAGTGTGGGGCAGGACACCTGGCTGGGCCACAGAAGGACAGGGAACAGGCAGTGCTGCAGTACTTGAAGAATGGCTTCAAACACTCCTCCTGTTACCCCTCACTCCACAAAACCATACTCAGAGATCATCTTGTATCTCCTCTAAACAGGCTTTGTTTGCCACCACAGCCAGTGGTGATGAGATGCCTTGCTTGTTCTCATGTTTGCATAATGAGGAGTTTAGAAGTTACAAGCTACAAATTCTTCCGGACCAAAGCTCCCACATTCTCCAGGCCAGGCTGAGAAGTATCTGTGTAAATAGGTTTGTTTACAGTCAGCCAAGTGTTTTCATGCCAGGGACCCAACCAGATTCCTGTCCTGATGATGTGACTGCCAAACAGCATCAGCACCAGCTCCACCAGCACTGGGCAGAGCACAGATCCCTGCCTGGACCTGTGCCCATCCCACAGGGCTGTGGGATCTGTGTCCCACCTGAGGGCCAGCCTGCTGCAGAAACATCAGCCTCATGGGACACATCACCTGCCTCAGGCAAAGCAAGACCAAGCACAAAGCAGTGTGAAAACTCAGACCCACCTCCAGGAATAGCTTTGAAGGGGGGAATTCCTGTCTCCTGGATCTGCCCAGCAGCTCCCATCCTCCCCGGAGAGCGTGGACCTGCTCCCAGGGCAAATCCCCACTCAGCCCCAGCACCAAGGCAGCTCTATAAAGCACGAGGGACAAAACACTTCAAAACAAGTCTGGACCAGGGCCATGCCTGGCCATGAGCCAGAGAGGGGCCAAAAGCACTGTGAGCAGAAAAGGTGTTTATAAACACCTCTCCAAGCCTCCTGCACAGCAAGACAAGCTGTGGAAATGCCTTTGGCTCCTTCCTGCTCATCTCTGGCTGGGCTCCACAAGAGTTTCCAGGGCATTTTTTTGCCCATTTATCTCAGAATTGGGAGGAAAGGAAGTTGGAAGAGCTTATATTAAGCTCCAGTGCCTCTGCTCTCCTCCAGGTAGGTATTACTCTATTCCTGGGTTTATGTAGCACCCTTGAAATTACTGCTTTAGGTACCAGCTGTGCCTGCAGGGCTGCATTCACTCACACACACACATTTGCCCCCAGGAGCCAAAAGGCAGGTCCTGAGCTTCTGCAATGAGCTTAACACTGCTAGAACAAGCCTTGAATACAGCCATTAGCCTTGTGGCTGCCTCAGGAAAAAAGGATTCAAAATCAGGGCCACTAAAATCACTAGGTGGGTGCAGGGTCCAGGGGGACAATTATCTGGATGCAGCAAGAGGTTCCACCATAGGAACATCAGCTACCTGCAATCCTGCAATGGATCTGAGCACTTGTCTGTACTGCACAGCTCCATCTGCACAGCTGGAGTTTGCTCTTCGTTGTGTGAATTTTGGGAGAGTTTTCCATTCAGAGCCATGTAAACCAAACCCCACAGAGGATGGGGAGCTGGGATTCTGTGGCTGGAGTAGAGTTCATTTTCTTCCCAGTAGCTTCTATGGGGTTGTGCTTTGGATTTGTGCTAAAAACATGGGTGATAACATAGATATGTTTTTGTTCTTCCAGAGTAGGACTTACACAGAGCCATGGCCTTTTCTGCTTCTCATATGACCACAGCAGTGAGCAGGTTGGGGGTGCACAAGAATCTGGCAGGAGACACAGCCAGGACACAAAGGATATCCCAGACCATACAGCTCTGCTGTCCTGGGGGTGCCTGAACACCTGCCTGCAATGGCAGGTGGGGAACAGATTCCTTGCTTTGCTTTGCTGATGCACATAGCTTTTACTTTCCCTATTACATTTTCTCTAACTCAGCTGCCAGTTTTTCTCACTTTTATCCTTCTGATTCTCTCATCCCATCAGAGAGGAGTGAGTGAGTGAGTGAGTGAGTGAGTGAGTGAGTGAGTGAGTGAGTGGATGATGGTGCTGAGCTGCCATTTGGGGTTAAAATCACAGCACTGTGTCATGCTGGCAGCAGCCAGCCCACTGAGAGCTGAGGACTCACTGAGTCCTCTCACAGTGGCAACAGTCAGGTTAGCATCTTCAGAGGAAAACTTTTGGGGAAAAGAAAATGTCAAAGCATCCTTTTCTTGGATGCAAAACTGGTAAACTGTGATTTGTTCTAAACTTCACTTCAAAACTGTGATTTTTTTCTATATCTTCCTTGTTGTCCTTGCAGATTTTTGGGGTTTCTTTGGTCCCACATGGAAGCAGTCACCCCATTTCACCCCAGCTCTATGAGCAACCTTGCTCCCTGGGAACAGATTGCAAAAGGTCTATTGCAACATCTTCACATACTTTTTAAGGAAAGGGGGTTTAAAGTAATCTGAGAAAGAATCCCAGCCTGCAGAAGGCTGCACTGGGGAAGGGCTGGAGTATTAACCCCAAAACCAGAAGTTACAAATGGCCAGAAAGCTCCCTTGGCTGGAGGAGGAGGTGTGGAGGTTCGAGGCACACTCATACCTGGGGGTCTCTGGTGCCAAGATTCTCCCTGCCTTCCCCTACCCTTTTCTCCTCTGGGAGCCTGCACCAGCTGGACTGCTCTTGGACACATTCAGGACCCCACCTGGTGTGATCCAACAGCTTTAGAGGCTGCAAATTAATGGCAGGATAAAGCAGGCATTGTGGCATGGGAGGGGGAAGCACTTCTATGCAGCAAATCTGGGAAACCCAGAACTGCAGACAATGCCAGCCAGTGCTTTCTAAAGCACACTTACCAAAAACATGCCTTGAGGGGATGGATTTTCAGCCCACAACCCACAGCATGTCCACAAGCCCAGAGGGAAAACGAGCAGAGAGGGTGTCAGCTGCCTTGCTGCATGGCTGTGCAAGTCCAGAACCAGCAGTCATGGCTGGAGGAACAACAGGACCATCTGGGCACAGCTCTGGAGACAGCAGCAAGGCAGCATGAAAGCAAGAGGAATAAAACAGCAAAAACACAGGAGGTGCTGTCATCTTAATAAAATGACAAAGCAGCTGGTCACCAGGAGCCAGAGCAGCTGTGAGCCAGCTATGCTCACCTTCCTGAATGTCCCTGTGGACAGAGCACCTTCCCAGCCAATGCCATGGGCATGGGAAGAGGCAAGGGAAGGAGGAGGCCCACCCAGGCATCACACCAGTTCAACTGGATGCAAAGAAGCCACTTGGATACTGGGAAACAGGCAGTCACATACATGGGTGACACAGCCTTTGCTACCTGCTGCACGTGATGCTGGGCTGAGTCCTTACTCTTCCTTAGGAGATGAGGAGCAAAGAGCCCTGGGTTTATACGGTGTCTCACTGAAAACCAGCAAGATTGGAATTTGGTGGCCATTTGCTACTAGCTTTCAACAGAAGAGCAGCCAGCTCCTGGATTATGTGGGGAGCTGGAGAACCATGCTTTCCTCTTCATGTCTCTGAGAACCTAGAACTGGGGAGCATCCTGGCTCTCTGCAGGTGACAATACAGCAGAGCCCTCCATGGTCAGAAAGAACAAATGAGGGGAATCCAGCTGAGAAAAGGGCAGTGGGGAATTTGCAAGCCAGTCAAAGGAGAAGGGAAAGCACGCTGGAGTTGGAACAAGCCATCATGGAAACAATCCCAAACTTAACTCACTTGGATAGGACATCACATAGTACTTAGAAGAATTAGCATTTTATCTTTGCAGACACAAAAAGCAAGAACTTGTTCTGCCATTGTGCAGTCACTGATTCCTTATTTCTTTCTCTTGTTTGTTTTTTTGGTTTTTGTTTCTGAAGAGTAAGCAAAAGAGGCATCAATACAGCTCACCATGGAAACTGCTGCTGTGGACAAGGAATGGTTGATACATCCTCGGGATGTCACCCTCTAGCAGGTGGCCAAAAAAGGCACAAACCCTGTACCCAGGGCTAGTCTGGATCCAGCTGTGCCCCATTCTGGAACACCTGGAGCAGGGATACCGCTCGGGCAGTGACCCTGCAGTACCCTCGTGGAGGAATCCTTGCCTCGGTGCTCCCCCAAAACAGATTTGTCAAAGGAAGTGGAGTTGCTTTCTTGGAGAGAAGCGGTTCCAACTGGAAGGCTGCAGTTGTCCGTGGCCAAGCTTTCCCATTGTTATTTTACAGTTGCTTGATGTTCTGAAAGATATTTAGAAAAATGACTTTAACTGTCCTGTGCCAAACTGGGTGAGGGTGAAAAAAAATGAAATTTGGCAGGGATGTTATTCATTCAGCATGTAGCTTGGATGACGTCCAGTGACTAACACAGGAGTTTTAACTGATCTGGGAGACTAAAAACCATTCACAAATAATTTGATTTAGGGTCACTGTGATTTCTTTTTATAAATAATTTTCATTGAGAAGTATTTTTTTAATTAGGATCGACAGACCCTAATAGCAATGCTATTGTGTGCACCGCTCATCATTCCCTTCTTCCCAAATGACTTTCATATGTTGTGTGCTGGTTTCTTGTTTGCTGCACATGATGGGGCTTGTTCACGGGGTAAGCAACGCCTCATGACAGTGGTCGAGCCTTGCTGAACTCCTCTCTCCAAAGGCATGCTCTGAGGAGGACCCAGATGGAAAGTGAAGGGAGCTTTCACCATCCTGTTACATGTTCCTGGTCTGAGCCTTCACCAGCCTCAGACATCCCCCCACGGCTGTAAAAGCCTTCCGAGTGCTTTGGTCGCTTCAGTGCTCCAACTCCCATCGTGGCACAGGAAGTTCTCTGAACCAGAATTATGGTCCCTTTTCCATGGTGGGGAAGAACAGGATCAAGGGAAATATCTGACACAACCTGGGAAAAAAAGTCTAAACTCAGTCACCTCCTAACCCAGCAGATCACCCCGCTTAGCCTGAGTAGATCTGGGAAGACTGCAGGAGAATTCGGACAGCGGATGAGAGAAGAATGACTCGGTGACTCAAATGAATCTTGCTTGGCAACATCCTCCGTGTGTGACAGCCTTTTCTTTGACTTGCACAATAACAGTTGCAGTCCAGCCACTCCAGCTACTAATCTTATCTGTTGTTTGAATGGCTCTTAGCTTCCCTCCTGTTGATTAGAAATGTTTGTACAAGTTCTTGGAGTCAGCGGAGTTGTTATTTCATAGCTGAATAACAGGCTGGGGCTCCAAACTTTGAGATGCTCGCAGTAATGATCAGATATGTTCTTAAAAGCCCACTGAATTGGATTTCAAAACAAAAGGCTCATTGATCTTAAGCCTGAAATCTCAGCCACAGCTCTGAAAACCTTTTCTCTTGTCTTTCTGAGGAACTGAAACTGGTGTGAAAAATGACTACAACACTCAAAGAAAGGAGGATTATCTTATGAGAGGAAGCTACCTAAATTTGCTCTCGTTTAGGCTATCAGAACAGGGCTGAAGAGGGTACAATTGCTACTGAGAGACACATGGAAGACAAGAAACTCTTAGAAAATCTTGTGAAATCTCCAAACTGAGATTTGTGGGGCTGGAGATGAAATGATTTCTGATTTTCAGAGCAAAGAGGTCTGGGATGGTTTTCAGCAGAAGCCACAGAGACAGTGCAGTGTGCAGCCTGATAACCACATGGGAGGCACTGATAGGACTGGCACAGCCAGGACAGGCAGCACGTGTCCACGAGCTCCCTGCAGGATCCCAATCCAGTCTTTGGTCCGTGCATGGCCAAACCTGGACAATGTATGAAGAGACTCCCCTGGCTCCTGCACTTATCCATCACCCTGGTCCATCCTATTTTGCACCTTGCCTCATTCAGCAGCCATCCCAAGCTTGCCTAGGCTTGTTTATCTTGTTTTACCACTGGGCAGACCAATTGAAGTTCCTGTGGGTCCCCAGGACAGACTACTGTGGTGGAGCTCCCATTGAAAAGATTATCTTTTGGGATGAAAAACACATTTTTCCCCTTTGTTCTCTTTACTTCAATAAGCAAATGCCTCATTCAAGCCAAATTCAGGTAAAAAATCAGAGCATTAGGTAGTGGCTGTGACTTCCAACACTGAATGGTTCTGGGCCAGCAGAATCCCACAATCATTCCACCAAAGCACCAAGACTGTCAGGTTGTTCCCGGGATTGCTGGTATCCACTTGGAGCACATCCACTCCCAAAACATACCACTGCTCATGCTGGGGAGGAAAAATAACCTCTGCTGCTGGCCAGCATCCACAGCATCAGCAAATTTTCACTGCAACCCAGTCAGAGAGAGACCACGAGCCTCCAGGGCATAAATGCAACTCTTTGTGCATTTCCCAGTTCTACCACATGGATAAAGCAGTGCTTCATCCACGAGGATACCTGGTGGTGATAGCAACAGGCTGCATGGATAGACCTCGGTTTGGTTGTTTAAAGTCATTTGACTTGAGAATAAAAAGAGCAAATCAAGAGAGAGTGGTTGTCAAAGAACCAGCCTGCAGCCTGCCATGACAATGCCAACCCGAACATGCAGTTCCCATGCCAGGAAACACCCAGGACAGCTCAGGTAGGCTGAAAATCAAACACAGCATCCAGGGAGAGCACCGCACATCCCCAGCACTCAGGGCTTCCCTGCAGCTGGCAAGCTGCAGCTCAGCCAGGGCTGAAATATTGTTTCTGTGGTAAAAAGAAACTGTTTCTCTGTGTATCGTTTTCATTACCCGTGGAGTCGCCATCACCAGGGCTTTAACCACAGCCATGGAGCAGGCTGGGGGTTCCTTTTGTGATATCTGAGCATCCTCTAACGCAACAAGATGTCTCAGCAGTTCACTCCCTGTCTCCTCGAGAAAGCCATTCATGTGCCAAGCACATTCCACAGGCCACCCCAAAATTCACCTCATAGCACCACTTCTTGTGCAACACTTGCAGGGTTTTTGGGATGCTAGAGGTACATCCATGCATTCCACAGAAATCAGCAGTCCTGGAAGCAGCCGGCTTCCAGGGAAGCGACTTCCACCCAGAGCAATCTTGCCAGTTTGCTTCCTGACCTGCAGCATCGGGAGAACACATCCTTAACAGGGCTGCAGCAGGCTTAAAATTGAGGGTTTGGAAACAAGGACTAGCAGCTAAAGCATCTCCTCCAAAACCCACCCCCAAACCTCCAAAATCCCACCTCCAAGCCTCCAAAATCCCACCTCCAAGCCCCACCTCCAAACTCCCGCTGCGGGGGGACGCCCGATCCCCCCGGTCCCAATCCCCGCTGCGCTCCCGAGCCTCCGAGCCCCGCGCCACGCCATAGGCCTATTAATTAACTTCATTATCACCCCCGAATAAACACATATCCCACCCCGGCATCCCACCCGGGCATCCCCGCCATCCCACCCGGGTTGAGGGCCCGCTGCTCA